>JAQGBT010004826.1:0-15648 GCA_034698585.1 Disparrhopalites patrizii
GCCATTTTTACCCGGCAAGTTTTCTGCCATTTTTATCCGGCAATTTTTCTGTCATTTTTACCCGGCAATTTTTCTGCCATTTTTACCCGGCAAATTTTCTGCCATTTTTACCCGGCAAGTTTTCTGCCATTTTTATCCGGCAATTTTTCTGTCATTTTTACCCGGCAATTTTTCTGCGATTTTTACCCGGCAAATTTTCTGCCATTTTTATCCGGCAATTTTTCTGCCATTTTTACCGGCAAATTAGTTCCCTGTTTGACCCCAGAAAAAAGGGATAAAAATGGCTTTTGTCCGCTGAGTTTTTTTTTGTAAGTGGAAATATATCATTTTGTTTCCGATTCCAATGAAGTGAATGGAGAGCTTAGAAAGGCACTAATAATGGAAAAGTGTCGGCTGAAGCCGTATGATTTTGGTCACTGGCGGGGGCTGGAAAGTTACAAATGCCCCATAGTTTTAGACTTTTAGTTGTAGAATTTGTCGTAAAAAAAGTAATAAAAGGGATTCAAAGTTTTTGTACTTAACGCAATTTATGTACTCATGGAATTGGGCTTTCCTTTTCCTTCTCACGAAATCTCTCTATCATTTTCTCTTTCTCTCTCTCTGATTTTCTCTCTCTCCTTTTCGTTCTTGCATCTTTTTTCTATAATTTTCTATCCTTTCCTTTTTTGCTCATTCTCTCTCTCTCTCTCTCTCTCTCTCTATTTCTGTCTCTTTGGCTCTTTCTCTGTTATATTATCACTCATTCCCTCCGTCTTTGTATGCACCTTTCCCCTTGGACTTAAAACCATCATTTCCCCCCTCCGAAGAAGTTTGATTGAATCTCCTCCACTTCTTAAGTCCCTTAAGTAGTAGTAACTTCCTCTTCATCTTAAAATATATATGTGTGTTTAATAATATGAAATAGGCCCTAGTATGTTTGTTTCCAAGGGATATCTATGTATACTTTTGTAAGATTTTACTGCCAATTTCCCTTCTTTTTCATCTTCTTCAGCTGCCACAGGAGAAATGTTGGGAGATTTCCAGAAGTTCCGGGGAACCATTCCTGCAAATTTTTTTCCCCTCTCCTCCACCTAACTCTTTCTCCAATGAAAGATGAGTGACGACGAACAAGTCCTGGAGACTGGATTTGCTTGAATAACTCTATACGTCTATATTTTTTTTATAATTGATAAAGACAGAGAGAGAGAGAGAGGAAGAGAGGGAGGAAGTCTCTGGAAAAATCACTGGCTTTTATATGTATTTTTTTATCATTCTATTCTCCTCAATCTCAGACGTGCTTTGTTTATCCCAAGACCCGAGTGCACAGGTATGAATAATATTATTAGAGGGAAGGCGCAGCTATATGTGCGGATGCGTACGCTTATATGAACGTGTTAGAAAAATTAGACACGGGGAAAAGTATGGGGAGAATTGATTTTGTGGCGGAGAAGCGAAGATGAAGGGGGAAATAAAATCTTTTCTAAAGGGGGAGAGAGAGAAGAGAGAAAGAAACAATGCGAAAAAAACCAGAGAGAGTAAAAAGGTTAAAGATAGTCAGAAAAACGCATAGCGGCATAGATTACGAAAAGAGCGTAGAGGTAGGGAGAAATAGAGAGAAAAAAAACAGAAAGAAAAATCAGAAGGGAAAGATATAGAGAGAGATTGAGCACAAAGCAGAGAGAGAAAGAGAGAATGAGAAAAACGCCGAGAAGGAGAGAAATACAGAGACAATAAAATCAGACAGGTAAAAAAGCATAGAAAAAGAGAGAAATTAACATAGAGGCAGCGAGATGGGCGCATAGAGACAGTGATAAAAGCACAGACAGAAACAGAAAATGTGAATAAAGGAAGGCAAAAAGAGAGAAATAGAGAGAAAAACGGAGACAAAAAGAGAAAATTAGAGAGAGAAAAACGGAGACAAAAAGAGAGATTTAGAGAGAGGATGAGAGAAAACGGAGAGAAAAAGAGAGATGTAGAGAGAGAATGAGAGAGAGAAACGGACACAAAGAGAGAGAGCGAAAAACGGAGAGAAAAATAGAGAATTAGAGAAAGAAACGGAGACAAAAAGATAGAAATAGAGAGAGATAAGATCAGAAAGACAGAGAGAGAAAAAACAGAGAGAGAAGGGAGAAATAGAGAGAGATAAGATCAGAAAGAAAGAGAAAGAAAAAAGCATAGAGAGAAGAATGAAATAAACAGAGAGACTAAGAGAGTGGGAAAAGCAGAAGAAGAAAGCAGAGAGAGAAAGCGGGAGAAGAAGATAGAGAGAGAGGAACAGAGAGAATAAGAGTAATGAAAAGTAAGAAAGAGAGAAAGCAAAACAGACGGAGAAAGATAGAGAGAGAGAGAGAGAAATATTGAGGGAGCGACGGAGAGAGAGAGCGAGAATGAGAAAATTTTCTTGGATATAATATTTTCGCTTCAACTTCTTTCTGGCTTCTTCGACACCCCACTAATTTAATTATAAAGAAGCAGGAAGAGGAGCGAGAGAGAGAGAGAGAGAGAGAGAGAGAGGGCAAGAAAAGTGAGGGAGACCCAGTAAAACCTTAGCTTAAAAAAATATATCTCTGCTCTCTACCTCCAATGTATGTATGGATACGTCTGCTCTGTGCAAAGAAGGAGAGGGATTCGTTGGGAGAAAGAAAGGGGTAGAAAAAAAGGGCTGCGATCTGACAGATATTACTTCTTCGTGGCATTATTAATTTTCTCAAGCACGTTCTTCACTCAGACCCACAACTTTAGTTTTGATTTCCCATTTCCAGAAATATTGACTCCCGCCCATATATCAAAGATGGGTATAAAACTGTTGTTGCATCACGCTTTTAAGCTATATAGATGTGAGGAGAGAGAGAGACTTGTGACCAATTTTTTATCCTTACTTGAACATCACTATTTATCTTTCTCATATTCTTTTGCTCTCTTCCCCGGGTCTTCATCATATTTTTTTCCCGTCCTTCGCACGTTGACGCTCCTTTCTCCGGCTCCTATCTTCCTCTGTCTTTCCCGGTAGATCTATCATTTACACTCCTTTTATCTTCCTCCCTCCAGTTTTTACTCTTTTCCTGAACCGATTGTTCACCCTTTCCTTATCTTTATATGTTCCCATACAGTTCCAACTCACAGTTACTTTTTTTCAAAATTTTCTTGTTTTCTGTGTTTCGTCACTCCGTTGTTTAAATCCCACTTTCTTCTGTTTTCAATTTTTTCTTACTTTTACCTTCCTTAACTTTTTCTCATGGAATTTCTCTTTTCTCTCGCGTTCTCATCGCATATTTTTCTCCCGGTTACTATTTTTCTCTTTGTTTGGTTTCCTCTTTTACAGTCTAGTTTCATCTCTCGTTGATGTTCGCTTTTTTTTGCTTTCACATTTTCTCGGCGTCTGTATCCTTTTCCCGCCTTAATTTTTTTGCTTATTCTCGTTTAACGTTTGTTTCTCTGGTTTTTTAAATTTGTATTGTATTTTTCTTGTGTTTCGGTATCTTCTACATTGTTTTTTCTCATTTATCTTGTCAGTAGCTGTGGTTGAAATCTTTATCTCTCGTTTTCCTTGTCTCTCTCGGTTTTTAAAAATTGTCTGCGTTTTTTTATTTTTCTGTCATTAATTCGGCATCTTGTAAACTTTCTCTCTGGTGTTTATTTGTTTCTCTGTTTAAATTTCTCTCCTTTTCTTTTAATTTTTTATTCTCTTATTAACTTCTTTCTCCTCGATTTCTTATTTTCACTCGTGTCTCTCTCGCCAGTTTCTTTTCTCTCGTTGCTATTTCGTTGACTTTTTCTGTACTCTTTCTCTCTTTTTTAGCCGGTACCGTCGTTTTTCTCATTTACTTTGTCTCATTTGTCTCTTAATTTCTTTATTTTCTCGTTGGCTTTCTCCCTTCCTTCGTTTCGTTTCTGTCTCACCAACTTTCGCTTTCCGCTCTTCTTTAGCTATAACGTGTTGTATTTTCATTTTCCATATTTTAGTTTTTTTCTGCTTTCTCATACTTTCTTTTTCCTTAAGATTTTTCCCTTTATTTTCACCTTTTATTCCTCCTTTATTTTCACCTTTTATGCCTACTGTATTACCAACTTTCTATTTGGTCACTGCTTTCTCCCAATATTTGTTTTTTCTCCGCTTCTGTCTCTTTTTTCTGATCTTTACCAAAATTGTACCTGTGGTTATCTGTTTTTCATATGATTTACTCTATCTCTTCACTTGGTTTGTCTTGTCAAATTTACACGCCGGTTTTTTCTAAATTTTTCTTGGAAATACTTTCACCATCATTGTATCACGTTATAGATAGGTCGCATATGCTGTATTATTTTTCCACTCAGAATGCTACGTCTAATACTTTCCGTTTATGTCGTTTGAAAGAAAAGCATGAGGACAGTTTATTTAATCAGGACTCAAGAACGCCCAGAATCACCTTTGACAGCTAATTGTAAGTGGATCTTGAAAGGAAATTAGAAGTGTCAAAATCATCAACACTTTTTTTAATTCATCGTTAAGCCCATGTCGCCCTTCATATATCTCCCACATTTCATCTGTCATAAAAATCTCTGCTCAAAAAAAAAAAAAAGAAAAAAAGAAATTGAGTAAGTCGACAGCTCATGACACGTACAAAGTTCCCATGGAACGTATGTACATATTTTTTGGTCTTGAGAGAAAAAATGGTAGAAAAAAAAGAGTTTTTCGCACGTGTCTTGAGGGAGTGGAGGAAGATGGAGAAAAAAAGTCAATTTATGAATGTCTTGAGATTGTGATTAATCCATGATAGATATCGTAGTATAACATTCAATTTTCCCCGGGATCACTTTGTCCCTCTTTTTCTACGGTGAAGAATCCTCTCACAAAAATGTTTTAGGCTCTCTTTAAGACTTTCTTTTTGACTTTTTCCCTGGGTTCAACGGATTGGAGTAAAAATGAGAAAAATGGGAAGTTAAGAATAATATGCACTTTGTATGTATGTATATACGTACATAGATACATATGTATATCATATGTATATTATGTACGTTTATATTCCTTTGGAAGCAAGAGATAGTGAAAAGTGATTCATTTGCCTTGACTTTTTAAGCCGTCGCCGTGCTATGTTATTACATGAGAAAAAAAGGGAGATATAATACCAAAAGAGAAAGAGCGAGAAAAAAAGTGACTTTTGCCATTTCTCACATGTATTTATTGGAATCATACATTTTATAGAAAATATATTTTTATATATGCAAAAACAAGGTTTGTTTTCAGCCCATTAAGACTACATAGGCAATTTCGTGTATTACAGACCTTGAAAAAAAGTGATCATCTTCCCTTCACCCCCAAAAAAAAGTTACGTATAAACTCTCTTAGACATAATAATTCCATAGTCATAAGAATAGTAATAAAAAAAAACTTGTACCAAATTTCACTATTCTTTGTGGAGGGAAAAAAAAGTTTTTATTAGGGAATGATATCGTCCCTCTCCACATTATTATTATGATGATGGTCGAAAAAGCTTGAGGCACAGTTTGATTTTGTTTTTTTTAGGGACAGAGAATGGCAAAGAGAGTAAAAATATTTTTTTCCATTGATTTTCCAAGCATCCACAAACGGGATTGTGCTGGGAGGGAAATGGTATTATTCTTATGGTCTGGAGCGATAACAAACCATTAGGGACACTCTACACACACGTATATATGTATGTTTAATATATACATATATGCATTTTTGTATATTAGACTCCTGGTCGAATGTACCAAGAAAGAACTGCATTGTGTCACAGTTTGTGGTCAGTGCCAAGTGTTGTTTTTTTTGTTTGCTTTTTTTTGCGGGGTTACAACTTCCCACGAATTTTTCTCACCATTACCATTTTCACTGGTCCCTCTCGTCTCTTTCAACGGTTGGGGGCGATGGATATTCTCAGGGGAGATCATTCGGTGGAAACATATTGAATGTGACAAAGGAAATGACACAGAATCATAAGCCTGGGCCAGGTAAAACAAAATATGAACAGATATAAAGCCCGGGAGAAGAGACAAGGCAGGGAAATGCAAAGTGGAGGAGAGAAATGACAAATACTTGTATTATGAACAAAAACAAGAGAGAAAAATAACCCACAATGTGACAAGCAGAATGGGAGGACGCAGACGTAATAATTTGTTAAGAAAACATATTCAGATAGAATTTCGAGAGAACAAACTACAAGGACAGATAGGAGCGGAAAGGCGAAAAAGCGGAAGACCTAGCGAGAGAAAGGAAGACAGGGGAGACAAGAGAGAAACAAGATCGGGATAACAGAGAGAGTTAACGAGAGAGAAAATAAAAGAGAAAATAATACAGTGACAGAGCGAGAGAGACAATAAAAGGGAAAATAATGCAGGGACAGAAGGAGGGAGAAAATAAAAGAGAAAATAATACACAGAACGCGAGAGAAAATAAACGAGAAAGAAAATACAAACGAGAGAAAGAGAGAGAAAATACAAAAGAGAGAAAGAGAGAGAAAACACAAAAAAGAGAGAGAGAGGGAAGATGCAAAAGAGAGAAAGAGAGAGAAAATACTAAATGGCGAAAGATACAGCAAAAACGAATGAGAGAAAGAGACAGCAAAAACGAATGAGAGAAAGAGACAGCAAAAACGAATGAGAGAAAGAGACAGCAAAAACAAATGAGAGAAAGAGACAGCAAAAACGAATGAGAAAAAGAGACAGCAAAAACGAATTGAAGAAAGTGACAGCAAAAATGAAAGAGAGAAAACAAAAAAAACAGAGATAGCGAAGGAGAAAATACAAAAAAGAGAGCGAGAGAGCGAAATAAAAAATACAAAAAAGAGAGCGAGAGAGCGAGAGAGAAAATAAAAAAGAGAGAAAGAGGAGAAAAGCAAAAAAATGAATAAGAAAAAAAACAGATATCATTCAAGAGAAGGAGGAAAGGGCGAAAAATAGGTGTCAAAATTAAGAACAAAAAAATTGGGAAACACACGCACAGAAATGCAAGGGTTAAGAAAAATACAAGCAGCAACAGAAGGCCAAAAACAGAGAAAGTTGAACGAGAAGAAATACAAGGAAGAGAAAGAGAGAAATCGAAAGACAAGTAAGAAAATAATTGAGAAGAAAAGAGGATGAATTGCAGAAGGCTAAAATGGATCTAAAAACATAGAGGGGGAGAGCATAACCAGACGATACTAAAAAAAATGCTGGGAAAATTGAATTTGCTATCACACAATTTGGCAAGTGGAGCATTGAAATGTCTACACGATATTACCAGGATGTAAAAATGTCCATATGCCCCAACGTATTTAAATCCCCGGCAGAGGCACAAGCCACAACATTATTGGCAATGTTTGGAATGTCTTAAAAACAAGTTTCCCTCGTTCAAGGCAAAAACGTCTACCACGCACATACATCAGTGGTAATATGCAATTGTCGTCACACTTTGACGTATGCACATTTGAAGTTCCTCCCTTTTTCCCGCACAAATTTCTTCTCTCTCTTTCCATTATTGTCGGCCACCCAACTTTTCTTTGGGACATGTTTAGTTGTTTTGTTTCTTTTTAGAGGTTTCCTTCCATGTCCCACAAATGGGGGGTCCTCTTAAAAGATTCTTTTTCCACTGATCCACCTAATTGTTCAGAATAATAGTACATCAAAGTTCCCCTGTCCGTCCTCTCCGCATTGAAGTGAGAGGGAAAAGAGGAAAAAATATGTGGAGGTGGATAAGGATCAGGGAAAAGGGTTAAAGTAACAGGAGGTCGCTCCATTTTCAGAGTTTGTGCTAAAAAGAATTAAGAAAGAAGACGAAGAGCGGGAGGGAAATATCAGAAGTTTGTTTGAACTCAAAGAAATACTTTTTTCTTCTTCTCTCCCATTGATAGCAACTGTCTTCATCCTTTACCATATGACACTTTGAGGGTATTACTTCACTGGCAGCAAAAAACGAAAGGAGCCGCTGGCTACTACTTTGGGCCTTGAATCTCTGTTTTTTATTCAGCCTTCGCCTCTTGTTTGTACTTGTTCTTATACTTATTCTACTTATCCTTTTCCCATTTTTTCAAATTTGTTCCTCTCTATTTCTCTTTTCTTTACGTTTCCTTTGCCCGATTTCAATCTTTTTCTTCTCCTTGATTTCTCTCTGCCCAATTTGTCCGTGTTATTTTCTCTATCTCTCAATCCCAACTTTTTGTCTCTTTTCTTCTCTTTGATACTCCTTACCCTATTTATGCCCTTTTTTTTTTACTGCTTATCTCCATTTCAGATCCTTTTTCTTTCTTCCTCTTTTTGATCTTCGTCTGTTTTTCTCTTTTTGTGACTTTCTCTCTTTTTCTTTGCCCTTTTCGCTCCCTTTTCTTGGTCTGGCTCGTTTTCTCCTTTCTACTCTTTCTTCTCCTTTTTTCTTTATTTGTCTCTCTTTGTCTCTCTTTGTCTCCGATTTTCTCCTTTTTCTGTCTTCCTCTCTTTTTTTCCTTATTTGTCTCTCTTTATCTCCGATTTTCTCTTTTTCCTACCTTCCTCTCCTTTTGTCCATATTTTTCTTTTTTCTGCCTTCCTCTCATTTTCTCCATATTTCTCTCTTTCCTGCCTTCTTCTTATTTGTTCGTCCTCCTTTTTCTATGTTTCTCTCTTTCTCTTCGATTTTCTCCTTTTCCTGTCTTCCTCTCAATTTTTTGTATCAATTTCTTCGTATTATTGTTTTGCTTATATTTTCGTCTCCCTTATTTCGCTTCATTTTTTGTCTTTGTCTCCTTTCTTTTTTCTATTCTGTCTCCCTCTCTTTTTTTCTATATTTTTCTCCCATACCTGCGATTTCCTTTTCTCTCTCTTCCTCTCTTTTTCTCTCTTGTCTTCTGTCGTCTGGTTCTTAATCTCTTCTTCTCCTTGTTATTCTCTCCTTTCTGCTTCCATTTCCCTTTTCCTTGTTGTATCGCTTTCTCTCATTTCTCTCTCGTCTTGTTTTCCCTTCTCTCCCGTCTCTCTTTCCCGTCTGATTCCCCTTTCGTTATGTTTATCTTATTCTCCTCAGTTTTCCCTTCCCGTTTCGCTCTTATCAGTTGTAAAATTTTCATCTCTTTCACTCCTCCTTTTCCTCCGTATTTTATTGTTATTTGTCTTTCTTGCATACGACACTTTATTTTATCTCAGTCTCTCTCTCCCTTTTTGTTTGTAGTATTTGTAATTATACTTTTTCCCACTTATCTGCCTGTTTATTATGTACATCTCTTTCTCCCTCATTTCGTCGCCATGAACATATCCATTTGTATGATTTTATCTACCATTTTCAAAACTTAATATATTCTAATTAATCCAGCCCTGACTTTGTATTGTGCGACTCTATTTCTGTCTTTTTTCTGTCCCCATTTTTCTATATCTTTTTGCTTCCATTTCTTGAGAACTGCTCCAATCTTTCCTCTTTCATTTTTTGTTCTTCCTCCTCCTCCGCCTGCTCTCGATCTCTTTCTGTACAAAACTTCTCCAAGCACGATATCCGATCAAGAATATTGCCGAGTTTTTTTCCCTCCATCCCCATCAACATACATGAGATCCAGAGACACCCTGGACAAGAAAAGAGAGTTTTGAGAGTGGATGAAAAAAGATTTGTACAAAAGCCAGGGTAAAAAGAATTGTGGGAAAAGAGTGGATTGTTTGGGAAGTGAGTTCGGAAAGAGAAAAATGAGTGAGAAATCCCACCATATATGTACATATGTATATACTTGTATCACAATACGTATAAAGGGTGGAAATAGAAAGAAAAAAAGCTAAATGATCCCAAATGTTAATCCCTTGATTGCAGCCCTGACACATATTTGTCGGGAGAGAAAATCTCTGTATTTTCCCTTTCTTCCACTCTTTTACTTTCAATCTCCCTCCCAGACTTTGTCTCCCGTAAATCCGTATGAAAAGGGAGAATTTCGGGGGTTTTTTGTACAGGGATTTTTACCACCGCAGACGACAATGTAGAAATAAAGGGAAAGATTACGTACTTTTTGTCATTTCTCATTCTTCCTCCCCTTTCTCTTGTTGTTCCTTGGTCCATACTCAAGAACTTGGACGTTATACAGCATGTGTGTGAGCCCCAAAATACTTTGTTGTGTACATATGTACACTCAACATTATCCTCGTTTGCTTCGCTACACGCCCCACTGAACATTCCCGGCAAAGCTTGGACCTTCCCATGGACGTGCATAGCGCTTGAATGTACCCTTTTTTTTCGTATTTTTGTCGCAGTTTTTTTTTCTCTCTCACTCATCGCTTTCCTCACTCTCTCGACTAAATGAATTTTGACAGCTTAGTAGCCACCCTTAACGTGTTTGTGTAACTCTTGTTATGTTGTTATGTACAGAATTTTTCTCTCGTCAGGACTTTCGTGCAGGAGACATGACTATACATAGAGACGGAGAGTGAAAATTGGGAGAGAATGATACAATGGAAATAAAGAAAGAGGGAAAAAAGAGAAAAAGAAAAATGAGGGAAGAAAGGAGAGAGAATAGAATGGACAGAGAAGAGAGAAGGAGAGAGCGAGAAAAATAACGAGAGAGGAATTGCTCGAGACAGAATACTAGAGAGGAAGAGAGTGGGAAAAGGGAAAAAGGGAAAGAAAGAAGAATAAAGACAGCGAGATATGAAGAGAGAAACGAGGAGGGTAACAGGACAGAACGATACGAAGATATACGGAGATAATACAGAGAAACCAGAATAGTATAAAGAGAGGAATGTAGAGACTTAGAGACAAATAGAGAGATAAAGAAATTAAGAGGGAATCGAGACAGGCATAAACGGAGACAAGAGAGGAAGGTAGCAATAAATAAATAAAGAGAGGCATAAAGAGAGAAAAGAGAGAGATTTATCGAACACAGAGAGAAATGCCGCGCAAAGGCAAGAGAGAGGAAAAAATAGAGAAAACAGAGAGATATAAAGAGAGAAAAGGGATACAATAGAGAGATATAAAGCTAAAAAAGAGAGCCAATAGAGAGATATAAAGAAAAACAGGGAAACAATAGGGAGATATAAAGATAAATAAGCGAGCCAATAGAGAGATATAAAGATAAATAAGAGAGCCAATAGAGAGATGTAAAGAGAAAAACTGGAGACAATAGAGAGATATAAAGAGAGAAATGTAGAGAACGATAGAGAGAGAGAATTGTATAGAGAGAAAAGAAAGAGAGCGACTTGTATAGAGAGAAAGGAAAGAGATAGAAATATAGATAGGAGTAAAGATAGATACAGAGAGAGATGAATACAGAGAAAAGCACAGAGAGAGATGAATAAAGAGAGAATGACATGGAGATAGGAAGTGAGAGATAAAGTGAGAAACAGAGAGAGAGAGAGACAAATACAGAGAGAAATAAAGAGAGAAAGACGGAGATACATATATGGAGAAAGGCATAAAGAGAAAGAGAGAGAGAAGTAATGGTATGAATGGCAATAAGCGCATAAGGTGTGCTACACGCATTACAAATCCCTCATGAGAGCATTAGAGAGAGATGGGAATGTGTGTGTGAGTGCGAATGCGGCTCCTATAACCTACTTTTTTCGCCTAAATTCCCCACTCGTCCATAACATTACTTCCACTTTAATTTATAAACCTGTCAGTGTGAGACTATGAACTTTGCTTTGCCCTTTTGGTCATTTGACTATTTTGAGGCTGGGTTTTCCTATACCTACCATTTGGTCTTACCTAATACACAACAACACAACAATGGTTTATTTCTCTCTCTCTCGCTCTCTCTCTCTCTCTCTGCATATATGACTGTATTTCTCTTTTTCTCTGCTTATCTTATGTCACAAATTCCCTCAATTTCTTTATTTATCATTAGTTTTACTACATGCCCTCACTTCCCTCGTCTTTACCTGAGTGCCTTCTATTCTCTCAATTTTATGCTCATGATTTTTATCTCTTTTTTCACTCAATTTTTTTCTTTTCTTTGTCGCTCCCTTTTTCTTCTCAATTTTCCTCTTATACTTTCTGTCTCTTTTTCTTTTTAGTTTTCCGTATTTTTCTCCTTTTCTTCTCCAAGTAATTCCTCCTAAATATTAAAAATGTCTGTAATTGCCCATTGTTTATTCCCATCAGTTTCATGAGTAATATTTCCCTCTGTTTTGTCCTTCTTCGACTGTGTGTATAGGTCGATCATTCAACATAATCAATGCAATGCCTGGGTTACTGGTCTTTCCTCTCTCCTCCGTCTTTCATGTGGGTTTAAGTTTATGTATTATATTACTCAATTTTCAATGGAATTTGAGATGGAAAATGCGTGGGTTTTTTCCTGGGTTTCTATCTCTCCGTTCCTCTATTGTCTTAAGAAGGATAATCACTGTATTACCTTTAAAAACATGTTATTTGTTCTACTACACCCATGATCAATTCATGGTTCATGGATTTTTAATCGTATAAATATATTTCCCTTCTCTCTCTCTCTCTCTCTCTCTCTCTCCTCTTCTTACATGTCTTACGTCAGAAATCTCTCCAATTCTCCCTCCCCCATCTTAATCCCATGACTTATTAACACACACAACCAACAAAGGAGAACTCTTGGGACTTGCTCTCACAGAGTTCAGTGGAATACGGAAAGCAGTCCAAAAAGTTGCCCCATGTATTTTCTCCAACTTTTCCTTCCTTTAATGACTTTGTGTACGGGATCACAAAATGGGGAATTCCGCTACAAAACAGATAGATAAGGGAATTCATTGAAAGGCCTTCCTTCCCAAACCTTTTGGAAGTAAACAGAATGAACTAGAGAATCTCCTGTAATGTACATTGCCAAAAAATCTACGGAAAAGGTTATGAAATTCTTGGGAGACTTATTTTTTTTCTACTCTGATGCTTGTAGCTCCAGGCAAACAAAGGATGGTAAATTATTATTATTATTACCATTATGCTCCACCAAAGCCAGCATTTAAGCCTCTCCAATAGTTAATTGGCAATTTCCACAAACTATCTGTGTATATGTATTTTTTTTTTGCTTGTTCCTTTCAATGATGGTCGAGTTTGTTGCTGCGGGGTGGACAGCTACGGCGGTAAAACAACTAGAGAGGCGGAAGGGGACGAAGGATTCCAAATGCATCAAAACGCTGGGGGAAGTTAGAAAGAGAGAGAAATAGGGGAAAGGGAGAGAGAAAAAAGAGGAAAGGGAGAGAGAAAAAAGAGGAAAGGGAGAGAGAAAAACTGTAGAAAGGGAGAGAGAAAAACAGAGAAAAACGAGAGAGAGAAAAGAGGTAAAGGAGAGAGAAAAGCAGTAGAAAGCGAGAGAGAAAAAATAGAAAAGAGAGAGAGAGAAAAACCAGAGCAAGAAGGTCGAGCAAGAAAATGAATAGGCAACTAACGAAAAAAGGAGAAAACAGAAAAAATAAGATAAAAACGATAGACAGCAGAAAAAATAAGATAAAATCGATAGACAACAGAAAAAATAAGATAAAAACGATAGACAACAGAAAAAATAAGATAAAAACGATAGACAACAGAAAAAAAGGATAGCCAAGAAGAAAAGATAAAGCGAAACATGAGGACAAGGAAATACAGAAAAGAAAAAGAGCAAAGAAACACGAAAAAGGACACGGGAGCAACTACAAGAGAAAAGGCAAAAAAAGAAAAGGAAAAATGTGAAGAAGAGCAGACAAAAAAAAACAGCAGAAAAAAGAAGAGAAAAAGGGGATCTTACAATTAGATGAGAGTAGAAATGCAGAAAAAGAGATGAAAATGCAAAAAAACAGAGGGAAAACAGAGAATAAAATTATTCAAAGGGAAAGTTAAGAAAAAATGGAAAAGAGAGAGAGAGAGAAACAGAGAAGAAAATTATTGAGAGGGAAAATTAAGAAAATAATAGAAAACAGAGAAGAAAATTATTGAGAGGGAAAATTAAGAAAAAAATAGAAAACAGAGAGGGAAAACGTAGAAGAAAATTATTGAGAGAAAAAATTAAGAAAAAGGCATGTAAAAACAGAAAACGGAAAGAAAAATAACCAAAAATTATTGAAAAGATAGCCGGCAAAGAGACGAGAGAGATAAGAACGGAAGAAGCAAAGTAGAAAAAAGCCAGACAGAGAGAGAGAGAGAGAGAGAGAAACGGAGGATTTTTGTGCCTTTAAACCATAGTTTTTAGCATACTAGTTCTGCAAGTTTTATTTACTTCCAATGTTTCACTGCAAGCCATTGTGTACGGAAAAGGTTATAAACAGAATTACCGTCATCCCTCACTAAATCCTCCCTATGAACTTGTCTTCCAAGGCTTTACACTAAATACAGAATTACCGAGAGAGTCTCGCCTCTGAATGCGCTTTAACCCTTTAACAGCAAAACAGTATGGCTATTGTACCCAGAAAGGAGCCTCTCTTTTGGCCCATTCCATTATTTCCCCTCCTGTCCATTTTTACACTGAGAGACCATCCGTCCATTGTACTTCCATGGGCTTATACATTATGCATATATAGAAGCCGTTAATTCACCGATTCGCACATACCTTGAGCCAGAGAGGTTAAACGAATCTTTCGATGGTGACGAGGGGAGCTTTAAAAACATAGGGAATTCACAGTGCGTGTGTGCCTTTAATGATTCAGTAATGTGTACACACACGGACGGAACATCCCCTGCAGTTTCCAATTTATTTAATGAAAATCTTACCAAAGCGCAGACTTTGTCCAATTTGGTGACTGATTAATATTAAACAATCTAATTCACGGGAAGGTATTTATATTAGATACATATTGCGGGTGAAGAATCAAATTTGATCATCTCAGGGAGCAATTATTTATGAAGGGATCATCTTAATTTTTATTTAATACACCAACTGACCATCTCCATTTGTCTTTAATTGAAGATATGGTCATCTCCAAGGGAACAATATATTTGTGCATTATATTTTTGTATATGTATATTTGTGTATTAAGTTAAGGGGAAATGTAGATGATATTTGTGAGTTAATGTGATGACGGTGGTGACGACATTGGATTCTTCATTGACGATAGGCTATATGGTAAATTCTCCTCTCAATCTCCTCTTTCATCAAGAATTATGTATGGTCACTTGCAGGGCTTATAAACTTCACTCGCTCGCGTCATATTTAAGTGGCTACGTGTGGGAGTGTATTTCTAGGGATTTGGGCTCAAGTGAACAGCCAGCCGTGTAGATCACTCTCTGTGCGTGCTCTTAAAAACTTTCCACTGATCTCTCTCCTTGTCTCGCTCTATCTTCTCTCACTCGCCCTTTCTCCTTCCATCCTATACTTATATTTGTCGCCTTGTCTCTCTAAATTCTGCTCGCCCCTTTCTCCTTTCGAATTCTCTTTTCTTTCTTCTTTTTCTCTTTGCATCTATGTTTTGCTCATTCAGGATCTCTCTTTTGCGCTATATATTCTTCTCTGTCTCCATTTTGCTCTTTTTCTCCATCCTTTGCGCTCTTTCTCTCTATTTTGCTCTTTTTCTATCTCTTTTGCACTCCTTCTCTCTGTTTTGTGTTTTCTCTTTTGTATACGCTGTCCTCTTTCTCTCTATTTTGATTTTTCTCTCTTTCTCTCTATTTTGATTTTTCTCTCTTTCTCCATATTTTAATTTTTCTCTCTTTCTCTCTGTTTTGATTTTTCTCTCTTTCTCCATATTTTAATTTTTCTCTCTTTCTCTCTATTTTGATTTTTCTCTCTTTCTCCATATTTTAATTTTTCTCTCTTTCTATCTATTTTGATTTTTCTCTCTTTCTCCATATTTTAATTTCTCTCTCTTTCTATCTCTTTC
>JAQGBT010004827.1:0-15646 GCA_034698585.1 Disparrhopalites patrizii
CAAATTTAATTACCCAGTAGTTAATTGGTATTTAATAATTATTAATTTTGAAGGCGTTAATTGCACAGGCCTGGTCCTTGGCCACAATTTGGCACTTGTACAATCATTAATTACTGTAGAAATAGCTATGATGATAATGTCGCTGCAATTTCTGCACGTGGGACAAATCCCCGCCAAAGGCGAAATATTAATTGAAGCAAATTCAATTTCCTCAAAAGGTGTTTGGGACGTTATTTTTTAAACTCTCATTTACAAATTTTTTATTCATTTGGACAACGTACCTATAGGCTTATATAGCAGATGAATAAATCAAAATATCAGGAAATGCAGAAACTGCGATTTTCTTAAAGGTGATAGCAGACGAGTATAAAGGTGGCAGTGGAACTTATGATTCATGGGGCTTTTGTTGACTTTTATTCACCAGCAAGCACTTGTTCCAAGAAAAATAGGTTCAATAGAGGAGTCCACTAAAACCAATATGTAAAGTCGGAAATGAAAGGTGTAGAGACAAAACAAAAGGGAATTTAAACGATCATTTTAACACGTTTGACAGCATTCATTTTGTATGGTAGTAAATGTTTACCTCGCCTTTTGCCTTTTGTCCTCGAACAATGCGAGTGGCTAAATAAAATGCGGAGCTGTATAGAAATAATGATGTGTATAATAATAATAGATGTGTATAAATCATATCCCCTATTGGAACAGAAAATGCACCTTTGGCAATATTAGCAAAATCGACCTGGCTTCTTTAAATATTTTTTTTTGAAAAATTATTAAAATTTTCGTTACACGCGTCACCGTTAGATCAATTGTCACCTGTCGCCCTATTCAAAAAGCTATGCTGAGACTAATCAATTCATGCCTGTATTAAGGCTAGCAGTCAAGGCTGGTCGAAGTTGGAGAGATGAAAAGCGATTGCCCAAATTCTTCTCCTCTAAATACGTTCTATTGAACAAATTATTTTTTAAGCTACTAATAAACAATATACAAGGTACTATTTTGGATTTGTCCTAGTTTGACTCACCTGGCATCTTGGATGGAAGGTATGTGAGCATGTACTTTAAAACTTTAAACGACCGAAAGTAGAGATACCATTAAAGAAGTTCGATTTCAAAATACAAAGACGCCTACTGCGTTTTATCTCTTTAGTCTCTATACACTTCAAACTTATTTAAAATAACCTGTACGTGATGGAATGTGTCTGTAGAAAAAAACTGCGTATGATATTTGAAGGGTATAGAGATAAGTACTGCCAAATTAGCATTTATTTCTCTCAGACGGTATACTTCTTTGGGGTGAACGCCCTTTCAATTCAGAAAAAGTTTATTTTAGGGATTTTAGTAGGGATGGAGCTGTAGGGATTTTAGGGATGGAGCTGCTTTCTTTTTTCGTCGATTTGCAGAATCAATGTCCGGGTTCTCTACCCTTCCTCTGAACGGCAGGCAAATGCATAAATAATGTTGTTAGTGAAATGATTTTTACAATTAATGTAATTAATTTGTTTATGATGTTGGACGACAATGGTTGGTAGAAAACTTGGAAAAGTCAGTATGTAGCTTTCCTTTAATTTTATTATCAAGTAATATTCTCACCTTAGACAAATCTTCCTAACAATAGTTTTTAAAAACAAACAAGTCAATAGTACATATGATTACATATCTAGCGTTGACGTACAAACTTGTTTAAAGTTACTTCTGGAGTCATTCAATAATAATATATATATGTATATTTGTATCATTCAATTTTACGTATATACTTCTCTCATTAACTAGTATTGCCTTTGGGATACCAGGGCATTTATTTAATTGCAGTTACTCGGGCATTATTCTTCCTTGTAACAAATCGACAGTTCTTTAATTACACTAGATACTTTCAGTAAAAATGTATGTACATCTTGTATCAAGAAGGATATGGGTTTGGGTTAAGATCAAGGAGGTTGTAGGTATACAGCTACTCACATGATTCCATCTAACGGCAGGGTAAGCACTAAAATGATTCAGGATATGAATGAATACAAAAACCTACAACCTACAAGGTTGTCACAATGAACTGAATTGCATGGGTAATTTCTTCATTTGTTAACAAGAATTTCTTACCAAACTTTGCTAACAGTAACGCTTTCACAGGAACCTGCCAGACAATTTCGTAATTATATAGATAACAATAGTTTTGTCTTAACTTCCAGTAAACTTTCCGTTATAGGTATCGATTCATAGCTCTGAGTTTTTTAAGACATTGTAAGGGAAAACGATTACTAGTTTTACATTGCTTTTTTTTAGTAGTTACACAATAACAAGTAGACAAATTTTGATAGTAAATTCAAAGTCTGTCCAAAATGCAGAGATCAAGTTGTCATTCTAAATGATTAGCCCTAAAATCGCTGTATATAAAGCACAACATGATTTTCAAACACGTTCTAACTCCTTACGATTATATACTGTTTTGACTACAATTTCTTTGTAGCTTAGTGATACAGAATATAGAAGTGTATTTATGATATAATAAGTATTAAAACAGACTTAAACCCGCGTTGCCAAATGGGACACCCAAATGAGGTTAATTTGTTAACAATTTTGACTTCTAAAAACCTTTAAAAATGGGATACAAACGTTGGCAACTAAGCAAACAGTGCGTTCTTTCAGGGAAACTGCAAAACATTTTGAGCTTAAAAACAAGCTAATACTCCGATTTCCAAACGCTCTGATGGACATGTTTTACCTTACATCCACGTAGCTGAATGACATTGTTTGGAAACACTCTATATTAAAGTGGACTAAATGCTTCTTTGTAACATGCACTCGATGCAATGTAGTATACAAACACTTTCATTAAAAGCCCAGGCCTCAAGCTTTATTTTGTGTAGCAAACCTTACCTTTACTTCTCGTAATCCTCACTAGTAACTTACGCAAATTAATTATTGTATTTCCGCCTCTAACATACATACAATTTCTTCACTCTCTGTAGAAGGTATTTCCACAAGGACAAAGCAATAATTATTGTCATTACTCAGAGTAATCATGAAAGTAACAGTAGTAACAATTATAACATTTCCGTATAAGTGCAACAAGCTAAAACTTGAATACATAAATGTGGTTTTCTGTCTCTAAGCATACAGGGTGTAGTAAGACCAAAACATACTTAAACATTCAATACATAACGTACGAAGAAGTAATACATATAAATTAACTAAAAGTTAGTATATAGAATCATATTTATCATAAAATTTGTATAAACTGATGTTATTACTATTTCTTGGTCGCGTAGTCGACTGAAGTCCATTGTTAAAATCTTGCTCGAACATAAACAGCGGCAACATCGTGATCTCCGTAACCCAAACGGCGTGCGTGTTTGAACACCTCGTTAGCAGAAGCAGCCAAAGGAAGAGGCTGTTCTAGCATATGACCCATTCCCAAAGCAAGGTTCAAATCTTTCTGCATATGTTGCAGTGGTTGATGAGTTGGATAATTTCCATCGATGATGGCTGTAATGAAATTAACCCGAAATGAAATTGAGGTAGGTCTTTAAACTTCCCAAATGGAAAGTTTAAAGATAAAAAAATATGACGGTGGTGTAAAATATATTATTTACCGAGTCCTTTGTCTTGGAATATTGGACTTGAAAGCTTCGTAAGATTAAGTATTTCCAGCACATCCTTCTGCTGAAGACCAGCTCGGTCAGCCAAAGCCATTCCTTCCGCTAAGCCCGACAAACTTACGCCGGAAATAAGTTGCAGAACCAGGTTCATTTTGGAAGCATTTCCAACATCACCTTAAATTTCAAATCAAACGCAAAATTAAAATGCTTTCACATTCCATCCTTCTTTCAGAAGTATGTGCTGATCCAGTACAAAGCAACAGCGTACCTAAATAAAATGAATTTTTCCCCATAGACTGAAACGCCGATTGACAATCCTCGTACAGAGATCGTTCCCCCGCAGCTAAAACAATCAGTGTCCCTTCCTGGGACTCGATTCTGCTGCCTTGTATTTGAGCCTCCAGATACCTGCCACCTTTAGACGAAATCGCTTCAGCTATATCTTGGGAAGTCTCAGAATCAGTTCCAGTCATTTCAACGTAACCCTTGTTAGGAGTAATCTCTTGAAGAACTCCGCAATTCCCAAAGACCATCTTTGAAACGACAAATAGAATCAGGTATTAATTGTTGGAGGTCAATATGGTGCTAATTACTTAATATCGTTAAAGATACTTGTACATGTGTACATTAAAGCTCTGTAATGACATTCAAACGGATATTATACACTAAGTAAAAACAAAGCTTACATCTTTGGCTGCCTGCGGATCAGACACACAAGCAAAAGTAATATCTGACGCAGATATCACATCCGATGGTGTCATTCCTTGTTGTGCTCCAGCGTCAACAAATTGCGCGCACTGTACACATAACAAACGAAGATTCAAGATGTAATGGATTAGCTGGCTTAACACTTTCAATCATATTTCATTAAAAATAAGACTTACTTTATCTGGAGTTCGATTCCACACGCACACATGGTGTCCTGAGTTTAACAAATTTTTCACCATTCCTGAACCCATTATTCCTAATCCAAGAAAGCCGAATTTCAAATCTGATGCGACAATATTTTTGTCTTTTAGGAATTTACTCACTTCACCAACATTAACAGGTTCATTGTCCTGCAAAAAAAAAAAATGGATGGTTAAGACATCAAAAGTAATTGCAAGTTGCACAACAGCGATCATTAATCATAAAGTTATTATAAAGGAAATAATTTGAAAACATGATATATCATTTCAAATTCGCCAAAACTAAAAAATAAAGTGGTGGAGCATGCATCGATTTCCTTTAAGGTGATACAGCTAGAATTTTGTTACTTCATTAGCCGGGAAACTTACAGGTCTGGAGATGACAACTGGTCGATCTAGTAAATATGACCCTGCAGATTTTCTCGGGGCGTGATTCAAAACGGGTTGTGATTTTGCGGCTGTTGCCATTTGCTTCTTCTCTCCCGCTGAAAGTCGTCTTTTCTTGGAGGTCACAGAAACTTTCGCACCAGTTGATTCTCCATTTTCGACTTGAATCTTTTTCTTTCTCCCCGGAGTCTAGTCGAGATGAAATTCAGTTAAAAAATACTTAAAGAGCAAATACTTTTGACAAAAAAGCCACTCCAATCGCATAAGCAAACCAACCTTGATTTTCGGTGTTTCCTTTTCATCAACGGCATTTTCTTGACCGTCAGTAGTGCTGTTTGCCGCACCCGGCGACCCCGACACTTGTTCCTCCTCTTCTTCTTCTTCTGCTTCCTCCGGGAACAAATCTTCCGTGGATTCGCCAGCATCCCGTCTCCTAATATATTCTTCAATAGCTGCACAAGCATCTCTAAATTGTGCCGTTTTACAAGCTTTTGCTAGCTGTTCTTTGTACTGTTCATAAGGTTTTACACTGCTTTCTTCAATCCAAGCGTAATTATTTGAACCAAAAAACCAAATACACAAAACGGACTTATTCGTCTTAGGTTTTTTCGTCTTCAGTCTCTTCCCGGGTACCGTCACCTATAATGTCACCGTCAAAAAAACATCAATTTTTCATCAAATATTACCCATGAAATGACCCCCTAAAAGTAAAAAAAATAAATAAGGTTCATCATGTAAAATATACCCACCTTGCCCGGCCAAGGAGAAAAGCCCTTCATTTTGGCCCTAGAAAAAATAAAAAAATAAAATTGTGTTTCAAGTTAATTAGTCTTAGATCACCTAAAGGAAGAACATTATGACACTCCATAAAATCTCCCTCTCAAACTTTTTTTAAAATCTTATATACGTGTAAACTTATAGAATGTAAAAAAAAAGACATTTTCCAAGAAAATCAAATTTTAACATACCAAACCAAGTCGCCCATTTTAATTTTCTCACTCATTTTGCTCTATTTTGACCCTTTTGGACTTGAATCGGATTTTTAGATTTCTATTTCGCGAAATTGAACCGGGGATGACCGGATGAAATTTTTTGGTGGTTTAAAAAAAACTTTTTATCCCACAAAGCGCGGCTGTACGTGCAAGTACCTACAACAAAAGGGAAAAACAGAAAGAAAAATTTATATAGGATTTGAAATGGGCAAGTGTATATATACTGTATATATTTACATGGAATATATATTATTTTTTTTAACATTCACACCGCCATATACACTCCATGTATATACATAGAGTAGTATGTTAGACCCATTTTTTTTTACACGAGAGAAGCTGCCGCCACAGAGTGGCGTCCAGCTTGCCTCCATCAGCCGTTGAATAAAGAGCGTCGATTTTGAGCAAGGCGCGGGAGTCATTTATTACCATCGGGCCTGTCCTACAGCTATACAGCAATACAGCCGTATAAATAAACGCTTTTTCCCTCATTTTTTACCATTTATTTACCATTAGGGGCTACTTCCCCTGATAATTCTCTATTTTTTACGTCTATTTTTACTCAAATACATACATGGATTACAAACAAGGATTACAAAAAAATGAAAAAATGTTAATCACACATTATTTCCCCCTGTTTGTAATTAAAACAAGAATTGAATAATTGCTTTGGATTGCAAGAAATGTGACCATCGATTGCCAGCTATTCTGGACTCACTCAGTCCTGATTGCTTGATAAATGATGGACATCGTAGTATTACCTACTAATGCGTATTATTCGTGGTTCACCAATAGCTCAGTCCAAAACAATTGTTTAGATGCCAATGCTTTTGATTTTGATTAAGTCTCCTTGAATTACCTGCCAATCGCTTCACTAGACTGATTGCGTTTAATACCATTAGATTTAATGATATTAAATCATTTCATCACATACACACTAATTATGTGTGTGTCCCTTATAGAGAAGATAGAACTCCCCATTTGACCTCTGTGACACGGTGATTTTATCTAGATTCTAGAATGCTAAAAGGATCAAACATTAATGAAAACGTTTGGAGCAATGTGCTTCTTCATTCATCCGTTTTTTTTTTTGGTCAATGGAAGGTAGAACTGGAGCGGCATTTGTACATATATTTCTAAAATCTGGAGAAAACTCCAGGAAAGGAACTGTCCATGTCTGTGGAATTCATTACTTCGGCTGTAGAAGTTGAAAGAGTTAGGAATCACTGGAAACATGTTAAATAAGGTCCAGGGCAGGGAGGGAGATTTATGGAGCAAAATAATGAAGTGATTAAGGCTATTGCGATTTTTTGCTGTACTAGCAATAAAATGCGGTCATGTGACCTGATTTCCTAGGGTCAGTAATATTCCTGGGTATATAGGTATGTCTTTGGGTGAAAGATTAAAGGTTCATATGCCAGAAAATTCATTCCTCGAATTCTCCATTACATGGTAAGAAGCGGAATTTTGGGTGCGTTTATAATAACCCCAGCGGCCACAATTTTTGGCGTAGAAAGTCAAACGATAGCTATTCGAAAAGCCTAAAATCTTGAGAGTTTTGCATGACTATTATTTGTATTTCTAGCACTACGATAAGCACAGATATTGGACCTGACGCTATTTTGGTTTCATCTTTCATATACTATTGGGTATGTATTAGTATATATATATCATATGTATTTAACCATAATACACTCGTTCATCGTAAAGTAATTTTTTTTAAATAGAAAAAATGATGTCTTTTGAATGTTAATTATTAAGAATTTAAGACCCGTTATATTTTTTCTCATCGTTTTCTTCAGAAAGCACGCTATGGTTTAAAACTGCCATTGAGTAATTCGAGTATTTGTTTGGATTGACTTGTATTCACATTTCCAAAATAAGACATTACAAATCAGTAGTAAAATAAAGCAAGTGAAAGCGGCCAGAAAAAGGGACGTGTATGGATGCACATTTCCCTTAACTTTCTTCATGGACCTTTCCCTTAGCAGAGACGAGCGCGGGACGTCGAGGCAGGGCACAAGACATCTCGGAGTCCGATGCGTCTGTTGACAAAGACAACGTCCAAAACAAACAGACGAAAAGTGTGACCCACCGGAAGATCGCTGGTGGTCACATGACGACAATTGTAATCACGAAGGAGAGTGAAAGGTAAGCACAATCGTCTGCTAGGGAAGGAGGTGGAGGCGGATTTTTCTGCCCTGCTATGGCCGTGGACAAGGAAGAGGTGGACGATGGTACAGTCACCCGATAGGAATCGTTTTTGTTGTCCTTGTCGCTTTGATCACCCCGCTGGAGCTCTGTTACTGAGGTACAATTTTCGTTGTTAGAGGCCCAAGGCGGAATTGTTATAGAAAATATAATATACTTGGTAAAAATATAAGGGAAGGGGGTAGGTGTTATTTGACTATACTTGGTTTACCTCAAATCCGGGTGGAAGTTCTGAATTTTCGTCGACCATCGTACTTCTGGAGACCCGAATATCCCACAAAAAAATCGGGCGAAACCTGATTCGGGGCTGACGAGGGCAGAGACACTGCAAGACAAGAATCAAGGTGGAAATTAGTAGCTGGATTGACCAGGAAAACTTTATCAACGAGATTCACTTAATCCTTGGATTTTTAGATAGTTCAAGCATACAATGCTTGAACTATCTACAAAAAATCAAGCCTTTTTGGCTAGGGTTAGGAAGGAGTTAGTATAAGGAATTATGATTGGAGATTGGACAGAAAGGCTGAACAATGGCAGTTACAATACAATGCACTATTCTATTTCTATAAAAAAAAACAATTTATAATTAATGAAATGGTACGGCCAACGGGACCAAAGGCGATGCGGATGAGCACAGTAAACTTTAGCAGAGTACAAATTTGTTGCGACATGTCAGCGTTTAGCATTTTTATATTCTTGTCCCATCCAAATCCAAGTTACAAATAATACATTACTATGGAAATGCAGACTTAAAAATAAAGTTAAAAATTGTTGACTACCATAATCTCGGTTTTTATATTAGCATTAGCCGTGATAAATTTAGCACTATTTGCCAGTGCAGCCCCAGTGGTTGTATTCAGGTATTCACATAGGTATTCGCAAGGTAACAAGCGCCCGCCCGGCAACCTGCAATCGAAAATCGAAATTGTGCATAAAATGAAATGAGCCTTTTAACATGGTCAGTAATAATATCCAGTAATCTCAAAGTCCCATTTAATTAGTATGTCAACTTCGTATTTCTAGCTCGCTATAAATTCTGAACGGAGATTGGGAGAAGAGAAGCCCAAAGTTCATCAATTCTGAAAGACCCAAGCTCTGGTATTTCAACAAGCTCGTGATCACCTTCTTTCGGTCAAACATGCAGTGCAGCATAACATCCAAAAAATTCAGCGTTTTGTTTTGTCACATGTCGCATCCACCTCGTGTATGCGTAATTGAACGAACTTTAAATTGAAGACTGACAGAAAGAATGTTTATTTGTGTTAGGCGATTATTCTTTTTAATTCCTTTGAGTACTTGTGGTTGTGATATCCTTATAAGGCCCGTATTCCAATGACAGTGACCACACACTCCGACACCCGGTATATATTAAAAGATGAGGATAATGAATTAGGCGGGCATCAGGACGGCATGAGTAAATATACTCTCATTAATGTCATTAATATATAGATGCACAACAACAAGACGTAAATTCCTGCCATCAAAATGGCTTTACCAATTTAATACTGTACATAATAAACAAATGCTAGTTACCCAGGATGTCCCCATTTTGGAGCAATTAAAGCAGGGTTGAGTAGACGCAAAAATCCATTGGGGTTTTGACGTGTACGTCTACACCCGTATAAATATGGCTATAAGGCAAGTAGATGCATATAAATATAACTATTATTATTAATAAGTTTCTAACGAAAGTTTTTGCGTTGAATTCGCAACAAAATTACGCACAATCCCCCACCTTGCCTTCGCCCGTTTGCCACCACACGCGCTATATTAACTGACACCGCAAGGCGGTTATTTCCTGCTCATCCAATATCCACAGCTATAAAGTTTTTCCCTCTCCTTCTTCGTGTCCTCACCAGAAAGTAAATCATACTCATCACGTCGTCACTTCACTCAATTATCACGACATGTATCTCTCCCACAAATACATTTACTTGTAACGAATGGGAACTTTCGGTGTTCGCTGTCCGTCCTCATTATATACTCTTACGACGGCAATTAAAATTCTTTTTCGGTTCCACAAGTATTCGAGTATGTATAGCTAAGTAATCGATACGACAAGAAGCAGAAAAACAATCAGTCTAAATACCCTTGTACTGATATATGTGATTCATTATTTACGTAAACGACAGGTGCGGACCTGTACTCACGCATTTGTAATGTAAATGCTACATATATTATATTATACTCAAACACACGAAATCATACCCTCCACCTTGAACTCGTCTCTCTCACTTTCTCTCCATTTAACTTTTTTCTTTTAAAGTCCTGTAAAACCGAAGCTTCCCCATAATTATAAGCGCATAACCGCAAATTATTCAATCTATAAAAGTGTATGCATTTCCATATACTGAGGAGGAAAACACTTGTTTTTCCTGACATAGCCATAGTAAGTATACGTCCATCTCTCACGGCAATTGGATGGCTGAGCAAGATTGGGTAATAATAACGCAGGTGAGTATAAAAAAAAATCTTTTTCTTTATTATAACATGCGCTCACACCTGCACTCCTGTCCAAAATAAAGCTGCACGGAAAATACGACATGTGTCATAAAAAAAAACTCAAATATGTTTGTATGTAAAAATGCATATATATTCGTGAGGGGGGAGTGAAGGTATAGGAAATAAGAAGTATACTAGTAGTAATAATTTTCCATTTGGTCGGGTAACCGATTACAATAAAGACAAGAGTCACATATGTCTCTTTTGTGGTCCTTCGATGAAAGTATAGTTCCATGTTATTTTCCGTGTGTCTCCTGTCTCCACTCCAAATAAAAAAAAATCAGCAGCTTCTATATAGCCGCAGCGGTGTGCAACATTGTGGCGATGATAGTCACAAGCCATAATTCTGAATTCTAAGCAACACAGGTTATTTTTAAAACAGATTTATTTTTAAAATTTCGAGCCTGCTTCTGTCATTTTTCACGTTTAATGAAATCAAAATTCATAATATCCAAACAAAAACAAAAAATTGGTGGCCCAAACTGCCATTTTTAATTGCTGGATAATTAGCCAATGGTCATCCAATAGTTCAAAATGGTCATTTGGGTGCTAAAAACCCCAGATTGCACACCGCTGAATATAGCGGTATATGTATTCCTCCCCCCAAACCCCAGACCAGAGACAGAGAAAGAGAGGCCACGGAGATTAGTAGAGTCTTGGGGGAAATGCATACATTTGAAAAAAACTCAATGCGTAAGCAAACTGCCTCAAACTGGACGTACATACATAGAGATAAAGGGAAATATAGAAGAGATGAATACCAGGAAAAATATGCAGTCAGCTGTACATGTATGATTTATTTTTGGTAAATATTCCCCCCTCCCCACCTCTTTATATGAACTGCATATGGACCCTTAATAAGGACCCAGAACAAAAATTTAAGGCCACAATGCCCGAACATGACGTGTCCTGTTCAAACTTTTATAATCCCACACATTAACCCATTGTATTACACAGACGTTCTCAAATACAATTGACGTTCTTTCACCACCGACAAAGATAAAAGGGGGAAGAAGCTCTGTTGGAGCCTGCGAAAAAATGGGCAGGAGAAGTCCTGAGCTTCTTGGACACTTCAACGGTGGCTACAATGTGGTACTTATGACTTTCACAAATACAGGAGAGTACGTGACAGCCAAATAAAAAGAGAGAATAAGTTAATAAATAAAACATGAGCATTATGTAGGACTTTTGGGCTTCTGTTTTGGTGCGTTGCCTCCTTATTCTCCCTTCCTTTTTCCCTTGACTTCTCAATGTAATAAAAGAGTACAGTCGTAGTGAGTGCCAACGCACATCTTTCTTTGTATGAAACAGTTGATTTTGTCCGATATGATATAAACAGAAACGGAGGTTCGACATTGAAATAAAGTGACATGACTTTTCCCCTTTCATTCCTAACACTTTAGCCTTGTCAAAGTGAGCTGCGTCTCTTTGACAAGTAAAATCTTTTAATTAATTTAAAAGAATTTAATTTTAATTTTTTAATTTTGCTTAATCTTCTACCTGATTCTTTGTAAGTTCAAAATAAATATGTACGGTAATTGAAAGAGAAAGAGCATATCGATTTGCCATTACAGTAGATATGGGTAGTAGATTCATTAGGAGATCGACGATAATAGGCAAAAGATGATAATCCTTACCAATTTTTGATAAAAG
Source organism: Disparrhopalites patrizii (assembly GCA_034698585.1). NCBI lineage: Eukaryota > Metazoa > Arthropoda > Collembola > Symphypleona > Sminthuridae > Disparrhopalites > Disparrhopalites patrizii. The sequence continues at coordinate 12,249 of JAQGBT010004827.1, forward strand.
TGCTTCCGAAGGGAAATTAACTTGCTATGGTTTCTGGCTATTTTGTTTTAATTAAGGTAATTTTAATTCATTTCATTCTCGACCAGAGATCAAAGTTTGGCATTTATACGATTTAATTGGATAATAGCCAGAAATACTGTGTGTGTCTGTAATCCACTGGGTTGTGTAGGATACAAAGTTGAAATTTGAGCGGGTTTTGGTTTAAAGTGTGGATTTATTAAATACCGAGTTCAATGATGACTTGACTGTCCTGATTAAAAAACACTTGAAAACGAGCTACTGTCCGTCCCAATATATAACGAAGGGGGTGGGGTGTCAGACGTGTTTGCATTTGTTGTAGATAGATAGTTTTAAATATCTCTATGGACAAACAAAAATAGTTCAAAAGCAAATAAGAGAAAGGACGGTTAGGACTGCATAGCGGGTCATATTATGTGGTTAGAATTATACACATAACATGTACATATGAATTCATCTTGGAGACGCAAAAAAATACACTCACATACAAGTGCATCTCACTGAAAGAGAATGTGTACGGGATACACATACACATGTGTATAGGACTTTCGTATTAACTAATAAATTTGTAGAATACAAAAAAAAGCATGCTCTCAATGGAATACGTGGTGTGATGAGAATAAGGAAGGTCTTCTGTTTTTTTTTCTGCTATTGTACAGTGAACAGAGTGCAAACTTAATACAAGAGGATCATACGTTCCTTATGTACATGCATATACATGCGTGGCAAAAGGGTTAAAAATCCCAGGGAAGTACATGATAAAAGTACAGGTACTGCTCGAAAGGGTTAACCCCCCAAAAATTTTTATTTACAGTTATACGCCAGAGCTGGGCGATAACATAATGCATTTTGTGACACTGAAACTGGGCGAAAGCCAATTGCATATTTGGATTTAGTGTTGGAAGGGGAGAGAGAGAGAGAGAGAAGAAATAACGAAATGTATTGTAGCGAATGAATAAGTTATGTATGTTTTTAGAGGGCAAGTAGTAATGTAAATATAAAAGTATTTCAAGTGCCTTCATTCCCTTGATAAGAGCTCTACAGCCAGAAGCAGTGGAGAGTTGGGGAGATACAATGGGTCATTAAATAATCTTTTTTTTGTGCATTCATAAATATTGAAGTACAATAGTTTTACTAACATGCACTCAATAAACTTACATAACAGGAAGTTTATAATACATATAATTACATGTTCTGCCGAGGAATAAATTTTTATTGTATGCTTCCTACAAAACAATCGGGTAAAAAATGAATTTATTGAGTAATTTAGCTCGTGTACTTGGTTAAAAAGTAGAATGCATATTAGTTTACTTAAATACTGCTTTTAGTAGGAATATTTCGTAGAAAGGACGGTGGGAATATTCGGGGTAACCTACACACAAATGTGTATTAGGTCTTTGGTTGTTGAAGCAAAAGTATTGTCCATCTCTGCACAACTATAATACTCCTCTGGGTCTCCTGTGTAGGTGCATGTACTGTGCTTGTGGGTAGTAAATATCATTTTTACAAAAAAAAATATATTTTATAACACACATTTATTTGTAACCATATACGTACACTGATGATGTGATCCATAAAAATGCATAATGTTACCGCTGAACCTCAGTGTGAAGCGTGTACGAATATTTACAGGTGTTCATGTATGTTCGTTTATTTGTATAAATACAGCTATAGAATTATTTAGTACGACATATAAATATAACACATATTTTAATTTTTACACTCCATATAATATATTATATGAATGAAGGCGCGAATTGTGAGAAGTGACAACGGTGATATGGCTATTGACTTAACTAATTATTACACCTTACTTCTCCTTCGTAACAATGGTGGCAAATTGCAATGGACGTAAGAACAAGGAAAACAAGGTCAGGATATGTTGTCCCCTCTTTTATTAATTACTACCGTGCACCTTCCACCCTTTTGTTTTCTACTCACAGTGACCATGATCATGATTTGAAAGCTTTTCTAAGGGCATTTCAAAATTTCCTCCCTTCTCATGCAGTCACTGTAATGGGAATTTTCACCATGTTAGGAACACGTTTATGTTTTACACACTTCGCTTTTCGGTGAAAGTATATTAGATATGTACAGCTATTTTTTGGTAAAAGGAATGTCCATGTACGCCTAAAAGCAAAATGGACCAAAATTGGTATCCAAAGTCGCCAAAGGACGTCGTGGGTAGGCCCTAAAAACTTGTAATGGTCGTCACATCGATGCTCCATTTCTGGACCAACTACATGTCCTCCTAACTCTCAATTTATCATGCACGTGCACTTGAGTCAAAGTGGACTACTCCAATTGTATATTTTTGCTGTCCTTCTCATGCACCATGTACTTCACTTAGAAAACAAGTGTGCTCCAAATTTTGTTAAATTTTCCAGTCCTTTCCTTTCCATGAACTGGGTAAAACCTAGAAACGAATAGGCTTTTAAGCCATGGTTTAGCATTAGCATCATTAGCGACCTTGGTTAAGGACAACAATTGCTTCAAGCCAAATATTTTACTCCTAGTATTTTACACCTGGATATTATAGGTATACACCTCCAGAGAAAGCCGGTCATTTAAACCTGAATTGAGGCGCTTAATGTAGACTTTTTTTTTTTTTATTTCGCTCGTCTGTACGGAAATATGACCATATCACATAATATACGCTTTAAAAATGTTGATTCAAGGAAAGTAATTGATTTAAGGAAAAACATTGATTTAAGAAAACAAAGTGATTTAAGGGAAACATTTTTCAAGGGTTAAATACACCCGTTAGGACCACGGACATGCGGACTCTAGGTCTCCAGACATGGACAATAAGGCCATGGACATTCATTCCAGGTCTAAAACACACATAAACGTCCTTCCAACGGACATGAGCACTGGGGCAATGACAGGCGGAGTCCTCAGCAAGTACACACATTTAAGACCATTAACGACCTTTCAAGGACATTAACTATAAACCATATCCAAAGACGACCCAATACCAAAATGACCCAAGGACATCAAAGGACATATGGTAGGTTTTTTTTTTGCAGGTCACATAAATGTACAAGCTTTTTAAAGCTCTGAGAAATGTGGTTTCCACGAGCGACAGTAAAAAAAAAAAAGCTGTCAAAATTACAGTGGCTATAGGCTTTAAAGGGCTATAGGTGGTTTGGTTAGAATCTGAAGTGTATATTTGAAGAGATTGTATAGGAAGGGGTGGTTGTAGTCTCTGTTTTATATAATTAAAGGGCTTTCTCTTCTTTACCACCATATGGATGGAAGGGGTTTGTGACTACGGAAAAAAACAATTTAAAAATAAATAAAGACAAAAAAAAGTTCGGGATGGAAAAATGTGGTGAAAATGGAGGGAAATATTGGATAATGTGGGGGTGGGGGGGAAA
>JAQGBT010004828.1:0-15643 GCA_034698585.1 Disparrhopalites patrizii
GGATTACGAATTTGGATTACGAATTTGGATTACGAATTCGGATTACGAATTTGGATTACGAATTTGGATTACGAATTTACGAATTTGGATTACGAATTTGGATTACGAATTTGGATTACGAATTTGGATTACGAATTTACGAATTTGGATTACGAATTTGGATTGCGAATTTACGAATTTGGATTACGAATTTACGAATTTGGATTACGAATTTGGATTGCGAATTTACGAATTTGGATTACGAATTTGGATTGCGAATTTACGAATTTGGATTACGGATGACGAAATCCAGCATTATATCCCGACTTAATTTTGACGGCAGGATAACCTTTCTTTTGCTCATTGTTGGGAATATTTATTTGTTAAAATTACACTTTATACAGCTTACTTCGGTCAAAAGTCGACAATAATGGCTTGGAAAGAGGTCGTGGATGCGCTTTATGTGGGTCATCCTGCAATCTCACCCTATATGATTGCATTTCCCCATACGTCTCGCGCGATGATGTCCAATATAAAAGACCTTTTGTTGAATGCTTTTGAAGGCCTATATGGCGTGGTAGCAGCTGCCGGATTTTGTATACAAAAAAGGAGACCAAATAAGTATTATAGAGAGTACTTTGACCTGAAGAGGATGTCTTCAGAGAGAAAGAGGAAGTGCTGTATATACAAACACAATAAGAGAGAGAGAGAGCGAGAGAGAGAGAGACGCAAGCGCCACTCACAATTTCCTTTTTAGCCCCAACTTGATCAAATACATATACTCATCCCAAAAAGATTCTCAGACACTTTTTATTCCTTTTAGTGCGACAAGAACATAAAATACAGGGAATAATGTTATAACGTGTCAAAAAATTGTTTTTTTTTACTAATATAAAATCATACGTTTGTAAGGTCAACCATCCCTTAATGAAAAATCTGTTGGTGGACAAAATCTTCTAGTCATCCACATTCCATTGCTGTCATCCAGGTCGATTGTCCTTGGAGGTATATTGACGTTAAGATTTTTTTTTTCCTATTTGTTTTTGGTGCGAATGTGACAGTTTTAAAAATAATCCAGTCTCAAATTGATTAGCATGTAAGAGGCGAACAGGTGTTTTTTTTAATATACCGTGGAAATTGGTCAATTAGGTTAGGTGGCATTCAAGGGCTGGATTATACAGGTGTAATAAAAAGATGCCCACGCAGATTTCGGATGAATTAATAATGAGGTATGTAAATATGTGATAAAGGTGTGTTTTTATGGGAGCATGTGATGGTGTGTAAATGAGGATTTTCGATGTCTTTGACCGGTGTGATCAAAGATTCAGGACAATTTGGATATTTTTTTTTTGTGGAAATTGTCAATTTTTATGTAAAAATGTTGGGTTTACGAATGATTTTTGAAGGACTTTTGATTACTGGATCAGTCTAAGAAAGTTGATTTGTAGGTTGGGTTTGCCATTTACGATGTTTTTATGCATCGGACATATGATGATTCATAGGGATATTTACAGTTTCGTTTCTGCATGTTTAAAACCTTTTTAAAAGTGTAATAACCTGTATATTTTATAATTGGACAGTCGTGGTATTTGCGTGGGTTTGGTTGTAGGTAGATATGGGACGATGAGTTGATTGCACATATTTATTTTTTGTATATATATTTGCAGGTGGGCGATCATTTGACTGAAGTATATAGGTTTTGCTTTTATCTATATTGTTTGTTGACACACTCACTTTCATTTTTCTGTATTATTGAGCAAACAAGAAAAAGGCTAAGTTTTGTCTTCGTCTTCGTGGGTGTTTTTTTTTACATGGGATAACTCTACCTGTCCGTCTCGTTTTAATCGTTCATGTTTGTCAACATCTTCAAAGAAGTCAGAGTTAAAATGTCTCAAGATACTTCCTCTTAAAAGGTGTTCGGTGTCAATGCATAATATACGTGGCATCGTTTTTTTTTTGTTTGTTTGAAGTTTTATCATAACGTGGAATGACCTCATAAGTATTGGTATCTTTATAGGTTGGTAGTATTTTCAGCTGTGTAGCAGGTGGTGCATGAAGCACACGAGATGATAGATAGCGAAGTACAGGGAGATAATTTGGTCATATTTTGTAAATGCAAAAGGACTATTATTGTGCAAGCTATATGTTTGATTGCAATTACAGCTGTAGCTTGAACTGAGGAGTCTTCGTGTATCTGTGTATATGTATTCAAACAAACGAAAATTCAAGTTCTGCTGTTTGAATTGTTGCCCTGTGGAACTACTTATGTAGTTTTCCTATGCCCTGGTTACAAATGAGTCATAGTGAGTATTTTTGGGAATTTTATAGTACCAATTAATTATAGTTACGAAAGAGTTTTCGATAATTAAATTCGTTATTTTAAGTTCAGACATAATGATGAGTGTATTAAGTGGTCTTCCGTTTTTCCTTGTTACAGAAGTATATTAACTTGGACGCCTGTTTTTGATCTACAAGGTTGACAGCGTTGACATGCTAAACCTTGGGAAGATGTGACAACGTGACGAATATCGTTGAACTTCAGCAGTTAATGGTGTAACACCTACTGTATCAGCCTAGACGTTAAAGCAAGGAAGTGAATTTCAAAGAAGAGCAAAATATAATTAGTAAGTAAAATTACTGACTGGGCATCGTTCTTTCTACTTCTTGCATGAATGAACCATATACGATGGCCTAATTTGCAAGTCTCAGTATTCTGCACTCCTTTCTAATTGTATTGGTGTTCGACGTAAGCATTTGCTTTGTTTAACTGATATGTGATGTTCGACACACGCTTACGCTTTACCATTAATTGTGAAATGACTCATGTATGTGTTGAATTTGTAGTCAACCTGCTTCATTGTGGCACCTCCAGGAGTTGAAAGCGACCTCCCGAGCTTAATAGCTCCATCCCAAATTCCTGGCAGTTGTGGCAACATTATGCCTCCGTCCGTTTTACAAACTGCAGAAATGAATGGCATTACAGATAACATGGTAATAAAATTGTATTAAAAGTTAGCTCTACCATGTTTAATCCTTCATGATTATTATTTTATTCAAACCTCAAGATATTGGCTGTCTTGACTTCGAAGTTTTTCCTTAACCAAGAGGAAGTAACACATGATAACAGCTATACGTCATACATAGTTTACTACCTTTTGTTTACAGGATAATGACTTACTTAACCAACGACAGGAATACTATAGCCGCGTATTGGCGGAAAAAGACACAGAAATCAAAGCCTTGGAAGAATTAAAATCTAAAATGGAATTACAGCTTGCTCAAGAACAGAGTGCAAGGTACTCAGCATTTATGTACTTTCTTATATATCTCATAACTACATAAAATCTTCAGTATTGCCTTTAGCGTTGACCTTGCTCAACACTTGCTTGAGCACTGGTTGTGCAAACGATTTACCTTACTTGTATTTTTAAGTTGTGAAGTTAACCTGAGAGTATAACAATAACTAAAGACGAATGAAGCAATGCCGTGTGTCAAAGTTTATTTCGGCATAATATAATCAAGATGTTATGTAGTATTAAAAAGTGAGAGTCTTCGAATACGAGCTTTTACTATTTATGGAAGATGTGGGTGCGGTCTTGTCTTGACTACAGTAGGAGTATTCACATACATTCATAAGGAGTGATTACCTGAGAGCATTGTGTCGTTCGCTATTTTTTCGAACCTACTATCAGTTGTGTTGTTTGCGGCAACTAGTGGGGTAACATTTTGTGCGACAAGTGTATTTTAGTTTTTGTTGTTCGTTCTTCTTTCCTGGATGAGAGATTTTTTAGTGGAGTTTTTGTAGTCCCGGCCCGCGCTATTAAAAATAATAAAACGATATTCGGCTTTGGCAAAGTAATCGTTTGGCTATCGTATGAAGAAAACCCGAGTTTTCATTACTCGAAATTCTAACGTAGTGGTAAGCGTGTTGGTGTATACATTTGAGTTTTTCCCCCAAGGAATAAATGTCTCTTGCAAATTAATGCATTCGTAAGAAACTCGGACGCTCATAGTTACAGTGTACATAATGCAGAGGCGACGCTGTGATTATGTCCCGTGAATGCTTTGCCGCCTCAGTCTTCAATTTCAAAACTAGTGATTGTGTTGTCCTTCTTGTATTTTAGTCGGGTGATCAGGGAGTACGAAAAGACCATGGCCCTGTACGCTCAACAAATAGATGAATTAAAACAGAAGTTGGAGCGTGCAGAAGCAATCAAACAGGTACTCGCCAATGAGCGTGATCAAGCGCTGGACGATTTACGGAATGTGGAAAATGCTTTTTCAGATGTTCACAGGTAATTAATTTGTAAGCATCTCGTGATCGTAATTCATTTGGACTTGTTCTCAACAATTTGTTTTTTGTAAGCGCAGTTTGTACACATTATAAGCACCCTAAGTTTTATGTTGCACTTTGTAGGAAGTACGAGCGAATAAAAATTATTGTAGAGAATTTTCGAAAAAATGAGGATATCCTAAAACAACGAGATTATGAAATGCAAATCAAGCTTGAAAACCGGGACAAAAAAATTGAAACACTGAAACAAAAATGCCAAGAAGCTCTGGAAGGGTAAGTTTGTTAATTATGTATTATACATATATTAATATTAAATATTAACTACCTATGCCTGTTTAGGATCATTGAAGATTGTTACAATTTTGTCTCTTGCTTTCACAGAATGCACAGAGACTACGAAACCCGCCTAAGAGATGCAGAAACTGAAACCCATAAGTTGCGGGCTCTTCTTCGAAAAACTGAAATGAAAATTGACAGCTTGGAGAATGATCTGGAACAAAAGGGAAAAGAAAATTCACAACTTAGTGTCTTATGTGATGAGTTAATCAGTGGCAAAGTACGAAAATAATGGTTGGCAAGTTATCTCTCTACATGAATTATCAACTCCGGACTAACCGATTGAGTTTCTGACCAATTTGCATTATTTCAACGGTGTATATGTAACTGCTGAAGAAGCAGTACGTTTAATTAGATTTACAATTACATTACCGACGAGTACAAGCCGCAATTTTAGTCTGCACAACCAGTTTCAGCCATGCCAGACAGTAACCACTTTGTATATTTTTGTTTGTGTGAGTTATAGCCAAGAACCAAAGATTTAGAACGTGGGAAGAATCATTCCATCCATGTCCAGATTCTTTTGGGTGTAATTTCGTTGAACCGCGTTTTGTTGTGTTGGTGCTCGTTAATTGTTTTATGTATTTTGCTGTTTTTAAGCTTAATATTTCTCAAACGCGCGGTTTGCGAATAGAAGTGGATGAACTGCTTTGTAAACAGAAATGAAAGTGTACCTATTTTACCGGATGAAAGTCCAATTTGCTGCTGTTGAACTGACCAAAATATTTAAAGCAAGGATGATGATTGAAAGTTGACAGCAACCGACCATGACTTTGCTTTCCCAAGTTATGGTATGGTATGTCATTCCTGGTACTATTGAGGGTCACGTATATTTTAGTTTTTGTCTTTAACTACATTACGTACATATATGCGTACGTATTGTGTGCAGTGTGACAGTTGTTTCATTTATTTGTTTTGATACTTAAAAGGATATCATAAGGTTTCGCATTTAATAAGTACTTTTACGTACTACTTACTAAGTGCTTAATTCCGATACCGAAGTTTTCGCATATACTAAAAAATATTGTTACGATATTACGAATACAAAAATACAAACAATAATCAGATTAAATAGTTCAAGCAAGCAACTACCTATTGTATAATATGTAAATACCGAGGTTGCAAAGGCAAAAATGTATTTTTACCGGATTTCAGGTTTGCGCAAATATTTTGAGTATGGTGTCTTGTATATTATATATATTTATTTATACATATTAATTATAGTTAAAAATTTTACGAGTATGAATATCGTGCAATGAGGTTGACTAGTAAAATGTGATTGTGTATTGAGTAAATATGGTGTAGCCATGAAAACGTTTAGTTTAGTAATTACATAGTTTTAGTCCAGTTTTGTTTTTGTTAGTTGGTGTTACAGGAACCTAAAGTGCTCAGTTGCTTCAGTGAGATGCGAAATATGCGTGAACTTTTGTTTCGACAGGATCGGCATTATTGCCTTTCAGTTGCATGCTGTCTGCGGGTTGGGTGTAGTCGACTTTTTGTGAAATGCATGCGCATTCGTTTGTTCGGGTTGATTTTTATGAAGGCAGTTTTTACTCTTGATTATGGATCTTTGGTATAGAATACCCGCTTAAGAATGATAAAATATCAAAGATACACCTAAATGTTTTATACGCATTTAACGATTTTCAACGTCAATAAGATAGCTGAACAAAAATTGTTTACATTGTGTTTTTTTTATGTTATTCGAGTATTTATTTCATTTCTGATATCAGTCAGCAAGTGGTGATTCTCATTCCATTAAATTCGATTGAGGCGAAATACATTTACGAAATTTAAGGCAAATGCTGATGTAGTAATGAGTAGCGTGGTCAAGGTCTGAGTAACTGTGCATTTTAATCCAGTATTAGTGGGCTAAAATTTGTTGTAGTTTCAAGTTCATTTTCAGTATAGAGTTTGTATATTTTCATCTAAAAATAGTAGTAATATTTCCTAACCTTAAGAAAGATTGTATTCTGAATTGTGAGCAAATATATAAGCCATATATCCAAAGATGTAGCTGTAAATTTTTAAGACAACAAAGGAAGCTCAATTGCGAGTCAGCAGAAGCTTTAAAATGCACATCATTGCTTACATTCCAATTGTGAAATCGAAATGTAATTTTACCTGTTACTTTACTGACTTAACTAACAATCAACAAGTAGGTAAGCATTATGCTTTTTACAATAAAATGTCCTACTAATCCTCCAGGGCCTAGGGGCTTTTGTGAAGCAGCTGATGTTTACTGCGACTCGTAAAAATACGTATGTATGTATATTATATGTATACCCATACCCACTTACTTTGCGATTGTGTTTGCTGCGAAATGTTGGTGCAGTGCGCTTTAATTCATTCGACAACTATAAACTAGTACCTTGATTAATTTTGCCGGACTCAGTTTAACATGTAAATACATACAGTCAACTAGGATTCTTTATATACGTATATTATATATAATGAATGTAATCGTTAATTTCCGACAATTTGAACTTCTCTATTATTACAGCTGGTGCTGATTTGCAGAGTTAAATGTAGGACCCGTGGAGCAACACAGTAACAAATACTTAAATGTGCTTGCCCTGCCCTGTATAGGCTTATAGGCAGGTACATTTGATTATAATGACGGGCATTTGTTTATAGGTTACACATGACTCGCATGGAACAAATTTAATCCCTCAAGTAGCGACTGAACTTTTGCCCGAAGTAGTGTACTTTGTACTTTAAAAATGAAATAATTCACAACATGCATATGAGGTATATGTATGTACGAAATATAAAATTTTGTATTGTTTTGTTTATATTGCCTCCGCGGTGTCAGCATTATCATGTCTGGTATGGGATAGCACCAATGAGATAAATAACTTATAAAAAACATATTATGCTTTCAGTTGCTAGTTAAATAATACGCGCTATGTCAACCGCTCATCCATGCATTTTGTACTAAAAGACTTGCGTGCAAAGTATTTGTTTGCCAGTTTTCCGTTGATTAATTGATTTATATGTCGGATCGTTGAGTCGTTGATTCCATGTTTACTTTTCATCGCCAGATAGTAATTTTAAATGACATGATAACTACTAGTATTATTGATTATTACATAATTAATACAAAAAACTGTATTCTGTATTTTCAAATTAAAATAAATAAAAGGACGAGAAAGATTTACAAATCACTGTTAGTATCAACATCAACGTATTAGTCGTTTATTATTTTATGTAACATGTGCACAGTTTAATGTGCTAAGTAAATTACCACGTATCAGAGATCGATATGTTCATTGTTCAACTTTTATAGATTTCACTTTTAGACAAACTTTCTCTCACATAACGTTTATGAATTAGATTATTATGAGCTGCATCTTTGTGCGTATTACAAAATTATTGCATAATTTCCACGTGAAAACAATTTCCTTAGCTTCGAGGGTACTCCTAGGAGAAAGGAAGGCACTTCCGGAGTTGAATACATACTAATATCTAAACAGTGTATGTAATATATTATAGTACATAATTGTGATACATAATCAGGAAGAAGTTTACAAACATCTGCTCTCCAGTCATTCGTTAACTTTTATTGCAAAATACAAGACACGCGTGTTAAAATACAGAGAAATATTCATCCCATCACACCGATGTCGCTATATTACACGAATTGAATTGAACCATGTTCCTTTGGGGTGACCGCAATACATTCCTTGCAGCAAGGGCAAGGAGGTGGAAGGAGGAGGAATGTTTGATAATTCCAAAAACACAAACTACGAAAGTTCGAAACCAGCCTGTGCCTCTATGGCATACATTAATTTTTCCCGCAGCACATGGGGGTTGTTATATTCTGGTAATTTCAGCAAATTCATACAAGTTGCAGCTGCAATAAATGTAAATTCAAGCGTATATAAATACATTCATTAATTACCTTACAATTAAAGTTAAATATAAAATAACCAATTAAATAAATACGAATAGTTATGAATCAAATAATATCAATCAGTAATTAATTATCATGGATATTCACCTGACGGTAACCTATCTGTCTGACCAGCACTTTGAATACCAAAATTTGGTACCAGGTCTTTAAATCCAAGGAGAGGAGGCCTCGAACAGGATGTGACAAATTTTAGCAACTTGCGCAGACTTTTTTCTTCGAAACTTTGAACAACCTGTGGAAAAACAATTTGTTTTTTGCAACAGTAGTAAATTATACAGGTACTAGCCCTAACTGAAATCCGTACCTCCCAAAAGTGCTTGATCATCGGATGAGAAGCATCGTAGCCTCCTGTATAGTTTGTGTGAGATTTCCAATCCTCGATGTCAATAGGTTTATCTGATCCAGAAATGAGAGTCTGAAGCTCTCTCCACGTAAACAACTTGGGAATCGGACATACACTCACTAGACCTTCTCTGAAGAACCGACAAATTTCGGCTGTTTCTCTACAGATATTTGATAGCAAACAAACAATTACTAATTACAATTACGTCAAAGGTTACTAGGAGTGTACCGTTGCTATAACACCATGTCCTGTAGTCAAGTTAAGTCGGTATTAACATTAACACTAACCTGTTAATTTTGTAGTCGGCGACAAGGTGAATATACTCAATTACATTGCGTTGGCACACGGAAATGGAAGATCCATTAGACTTTAATTCTATGGTATGGGCGTCACCCAGGCGCTCGATTGTCAACGTAAAATCTAAACCTATAAAAAAGGCAAAAGTCATTGTCAGAATTTCGTTAGCAAGACATACCAATATCTAATAGCTATACGCATTTATAGTTATTGGGCACAATACAAACCTAATGAAGTTAAATCTTCGTCTTTGTAATTCTTCAGGGCCAGAAGATTTTTGTGCAAAGCTGGGTCCAATGTGGCCAAATAATCTACAGCCCCTGGGACATGTCCCATAATACACGCTTCTAGGAAAAACGCAGCAAGCGGCAATTCCAATAATGTTTGTTCGTAGAGAGCCTTTCCAACTAAACGTCCAATTAATGTGAAATGTTTTCGATAGTCAGGAACAACATGCTTTGCAATTGGGTTTGGATACAATCGATTTTGCGAATCTAGTTTAAAGAGGCCTCGGTTAGGATCCACTCCTGCCTTAGTAGCTTCTGTTAAAAACTCGCGGAGGAGCCCCCCTCCATCAACTCCAGCTTCCATCACACCTACCACATTCACTAACGAAATTCGTACATTTCCCCTCAGGTCCGGAACTACAAAAACAGGAATAATTTTGCATAATTAAATTGAACAATAAATTTGAATTACAATTTTGCATTTCTCTGGGAATGTTGTTTTTACCATTTTCAACTGACAATTTTTCAAATGCATCTTCATAGATGTAGTTTCTACGAATTTGAATGTGATGAGCATTATAGTCGTATGGCATAAAGCGATGAGCGCGGTCGATACTGATTAAGCGATGAATCACAGCAACTCGATCATGAAAACTCAGCAGAAACGGGAATTCCGCCAATATGCGTTTCAATTTCAACTCATACAAACTCAGACGTTCAATTCCAGCAGATGAATCAAAGTCGTCAAACCGGATAAGGTGAGAATCAAGTGGCAACACATTAGACAATTCAGGAGCACAAAACGTATCTTCAGGAAGAAATTGCAATCTAGTGTTTCTTTCGTGTAAGGTTACAAGTACCTTTACAACTGTCTGTTAATATAAATGAAATACCAATGCGTTACGTCACGAAAATCACTTGCATAATTTTTTACATATAAAAATAACCTTATTCAGAAAGGCATTGGATTGATCCCCGTCGTCACGATCATTTACAACAGTCTCACTGAAGTAAGTTTTGAGCAAAACTATTAACTTTTCAAGTTCGGAAATATTTAAAGGACAGAAAGCAACGAATTCTGAATCATGAAGGGCTACAATGGAATTTAAAAATATCCAGCAAAATGAAACAGTTTCATCCGAGTCTACTAGTCCTAGCCGGGATATCTGCATAAGTCAAATAAATATTATGAATATTATGACATTAATAGTAATGCATACACAGAAACGGGTACAGATTAATAATTAACAGTTAACAGTACTACTAATGCGTACAGTACGCTTTAAAAAATGGATAAAAACTACTCACCCGATTGAAAATGCCTTGAATAAACGGTTTTCGGTACGATAAATTCCAAAGAAATCTCAATATGTCAAATGCTTTCAAACGGTAATGACTGAGTATGCGACTAATGATAGGACAATATCTTGTCCATTTCGATACATCCGAGTGACCGAAGAAATTTTCCAAATCTCTGCAGCAATTGAAAACTCCCTTCAGTGTTTCAACGATCTATATACATTAAAAAACAAACATTTTACGATAACTTATTTTATCTTAACATTGTTTTCAACATTCATCAGAGCAGATAAACCAAACAAATCATTAAGACTTATGACTCGCAATACATGCGTGCAGGAATTAAACTTTCAAAAGAAAAGAAATTCAAACAAGTCATACTTCGATGCTCTCTGAAACTATGTTGTGTCTTTCTTCATCCACCTGCATAGTATCATCGTCAACGTCATCGTCGATGTCATCTGAGTCAGCACCTTGCAATCTGGTAATTGGAGCAAACCTGGAATTGACAAAATACATTCACGTAAACATGCTGACATCATCTAAATACAGATTACATCACACATAATTTGAACAATAAAAGCATGACAAACCTTATGTCGATAAACTTCATGTAAAGTTGAACAGCATTCATAAATCTCTCTAACTCAATGTCTTCTACAGACAAGGATGGTACATAGTCAGATACTAAGCAAAGGGCAGTAAAAAACAACTGCCGCTGATTCTCTACTGATTCTAAATTCACTAGGTTATCGATAAGTAGCTGGTGAGGAAAATTGGGTTTTAACTTTGGGATAATAAACTCGAAAAAAAGTCGGCTCTTTGGATCATTGCTCGTGAAACCGGACATTGAGAAGCTTATCACAAATTGATTCATTAACACATTCCCGACATCAACTGAATCTAAAGTTTTTCCATTCACATTAAGGCAGAAAGGTTGAGCAGAGGTGAGAAACTTTGCCATTGTTAACGGCTTTTGCAAAACCGTAACGACGGAATCGGCAAAAGGTAAAGGGTTGGCAATGTAATCTCTGTGAGGTTCCAATTGCTTTTCGAGTAAAGACCTCCACCTGTCATAGAAATGCCGTACGATAACTAATTCAGCCCATAGTTCTGGTACAAAGTTCTGGTTAAACGTGACGGAGTTTCCGGGCTCCACTGTGGGCTTTTCTAAATTAGTAAATATCTGAAAACATATACGTCAAATATAAGGTTTTAGACATCTTTCTGCTTCATTCACATTTTGTTGTGAATAACAATAAAATATCCCCTTACCTCTATCAGTCTAATAAAAATCCTAGAAATTGTTCGACTTGATTCAACTCCATCCAGGCACAATTTTAAAAATGTTTTCATTCGCACTTGCCATGCAATCTGTCGACCCACTGCGTTCAGAACTTGCTCAGAATGCAACAAAATTTTCTTTCCCAATTCATGCAAGCGCTCCTGGTCACGCCGTGGGTCATAAAACATATTAAGACGTTTTAACTGCTCTCCAATTCCATCTAAAGCCAGCTCAGTCTTCATGGTCTTGTCAAACTCATTTCTCCAATCACATTTGCATCGTTGGCGAACAATAAAACTTCGAGCTGCAGCCTGGATCCTAAGGATGGCAGCCGCCCTAAGTCTGTCTCTCTACAAAACAAAATCACTTTGATACTTGATGTTTCCTTTTACATGATTTCATACTTGCGTTTCACATCAAAATCCAAATAAACAATAACATCATGATTCTATACCTCTCGTTTATTGCGCTCTGACTGAGCTTTGAGAATAATTGCATCTCTCGTTTCAACTTTGGAGCGACCACCAAGTCTCTGCTCAGGCTTTCTTTTGAAATCTCCTTCAAATTGAAACTTGGACATACTTGAACCGAACTAATAGTTAACCACACCTTCGTTCTTCTGCCGGTGTAACCTGCCGCTCATAACTGCCTGCAAAAAAACAAAAGCGAAATCTAAATGAAATCCAAACTTATCCCCTACCAAAACAACCCATCGAAACTGAACACTAAAGTTCAAACTTTCAAACAATCATCAGAATCCGCTTCCATTCGGTCAAAAAACACTCACAACACTCAATGTACTTACTAGTTACGGTCACTTAAATGACAAAATGCAAAATCCCTCAAACCGTAAATAACAAATTCGTTTAATGTGATCATCCTTATTTAGAACATACCTCTTAATCCAGAAGAGGTGTCACTTACGATCGATTCCTTCGAAATCCTCTTGTTCCGGGTTTTTCCCTATTATTGACGTATTGAACTACGTTTTACAGGTGTAATTGACTGATATATATAATATATATACACGATGATGAAAGGCACGATTCTTACGCAATAAAATTTCCCTTGACTAAATAATTAGTTTAATACTATTAAGACTTAGTATTGCAAAATATTATAGGCACTGAGACAAGATGTGAGCTTTAGAGGTAAATATCGAGGTTAACACGTTTCAACTCATTTATAACTACCTTTTCTCCTAGAATGTTCCAACATGAGCAATGAAATGACGTTTTATGATATTAGACGCGGAAAAGTGTCAAAAACTCTTTGGATGATCGACTTGTAATGTTAATAAATTAAAAAATTAGGTAGTTTGAAAGATTATGTTTCTTACAACAAAAATTAAACTGGAATCTCACCACAAAGTGTGATGACTTGCTTAATGATAAACGTTTCAAAAACAGGAGGTTTCACAGGGTTTATATTAAAAGACAACATGAATCACTGTTCGCTGTATATAGATTTTGTATACGGATAAAACTCTGTAAATGGGAAAAACACATTTTTTATTGCCAGTCCTTACACGAGACGTACTCTGCAGGATACATACTTAACCGACAGCCGATATGCGTCGGGCCTCGACAGCCCTCAGTCGTCGGCTCAATCTCAAAGTTAACCGACAACTCATGGGTAAAATTAGCCCACATCTGAAAAACTACACGCAACCCAACAGCAGATTTCGGGTAGCGTGTAATCTACAAGTTGTCGGGTCGAGTAGGCAGAAAACAGATTTCCAAGACATACAACGGTCCGTTTTTCTGCAAGTTACCTGACAGCCGACGGGTTTCTTCCAAGCTACCCGGCACTCATCGGGCCAAACAATTTGCCATTATTGGGTCATCTCCATCGGTCACTTTAGCTCGTATATGGTCGTGGTGACGAATGTATGAACTGAAGAGCCAAGCCATGTGCTATGTCACTTTCTGTGGTTCTTTATCTTGTCCATCATCCACATCGTTCAACGAATCAACGAAGTCAACGAAAATTCTGCAGATTTTCAAATATTGGCTTTTTTTGTTATTTTGATCTCGCGTACTTACCCTTATGTCGTCTATAACAAACGCAAAATTCGCATAATAAGACATGACCAGTTGAGTTAGTGCAAAAAGACATGGAATATGGGGTATGTATGAAAATAGTTGGGACAACGTGGAACTGTACCAAAAATATGTCCAGTCCCCTACTAAATCGTAAGGGGATTAAATCGGAGCATAAAATATTATACATACATATGTTACAAAAAATATCAAAAATCATTTTATTGAATTAATCAAGTTCAATAACAACGGGTGGTTGGCAGTAAGTATGATCACTGCCCGAATTAGTAGCAGTGTGATTATTGTTGGTGTCAAGAGAGGGTTCTTTACTCATTTCCATCTTGGATTTCAACGACCTCCCCTTCTCCGGATGTCGGTGGTAGTAACTCTCGTTTCGAAGAAGTTCGACGACGGAATGAGAGAGGTGAATGAATTTCTGGTTGTCACACAAACTGTCCAATACTTGCTCCGCTCCCCTGGGGGTAGGCCAGTCGGCATTCTTCATGAGATTCACCACTTCCTCCGATACCCGACGTTTCAAATCTCCTTCAACTTGTAACTTGGACATACTTGAACCGGACTAATAGGTGACTGCACCTCCGTTCTTCTACCGGTGTAACCTGTCGCTTCACCGGCTGCAAAAATAAAGCGAAAATCTAAATTAAGTTCGAATTTCGTATTCACTACCAAAACAGCCCACCCAAACTGAATAGTAAAGTCCAGACCTTCAAACAACTATCAAAATCTGCTTCCCTTCAAAAACATATGATAACCAAACACAAATATTCAAATTGTCACTCATAACTCTCAATGTACTTACAAGTTACGGTAACTTGAATGGCAAAATGCAAGGCCTTCAAACCGTAAATAACAAATTCGTTTATTATGATCATTCCTATTTAGAACATACCTCTTAATCCAGACGAAGTGCCACTTCCGAACGATTCCTTCAAAATCCTCTTGTTCCGGGTTTTTCCAGAGTATTCAGTATTCACGTAATGCACTACACTTTATCGGTGTAAGGAATTGACTGTTTACACGCTATACACGAACCTCACCGCTTTAATGCAGTATCCCGTGACTAAACAATTAGCTTAATACTGACAAGTAAATGGTCTCAACATCGCCGATCCATAGAAAGCTGAAATTTGGTGGGAAGGTACCCACACGATGGGAGAACTACACAAAAGAATAGGCAAAAACTGTATAAAAAAAGCACGTGCATATCGCAATATGCCACTTTCTTGCTTCAAGTTAAACTCCATAAGGAAAATTATAACTCTACAAATTTAATTCTCAAGAATTATTGCAAATATACAAAGTGTATACATACATGTATTAATTGAGTATGCAAGACCTATTTTGTCGGGTAGTTTAAGGAAGTCGTGGCTAAACAAAATTGTTAAGCTAGAAAAAAGGTGTTTAGCCGTAATAATGGGGGAAAGAGTCCACAGGTGTAATTATAGCGAGTTACTTCAAAAATTAGGTAAAACTCAGTACAAACTTAGTAAAAAGTAGAATTTTCCAACTATTCAATAAGTATACATCTTTAATAATAATAATAATAATAATAATTGACTTTATTGTCTTCCAGAACATTCACAGTACACAACCAAGTAACAGTG
>JAQGBT010004829.1:0-15643 GCA_034698585.1 Disparrhopalites patrizii
GCACAAACCGAGAGAATAAAGGGAAACACTCTGTCAGACCATACGGTATATCGGAGTATAAACCCCGGGTTTAATTTAATTAATTTAATTATCCCCTTCTGATTGTGAGACAGAAAAGGAAGACACTGGAAGAAAGATGACAAAGGGTGTTCCCTTGGTCCAGGGAAAATCCCAGTGCTTCCTGTTCTCATTTCACCATACAGTATACAGAAAGAAAGAAGGAAGAAAAAGCGTTCGGTGCATGAGTAGCAACTGAACCATAAAAACAAAACAAAAGGTCACCTGGAACGATTTCACTGAATGCTCCTTAAAATACTGACCTAAGCTGTAATGTATTCTAATCTAGATGCTTATATCAATTATATCTTAAACAATATTTTTCAGTGTTCGGCAAAATTCAGCATGGCCAGTTCTTGCGGCAGTAGGGCAACATGAAGGGCTCATATCAAAAATAAAAAAGTAGTGGGGCCCTCACTATTTTTCCGAAACTACTATAATGTAATTAAATGTACCTGCTGTTTTAAGGGCACAGGGCTATTTTGACACTTATCGTAACCCTGCTTTGCATTTAATTCAATTGAAAATGTTCCTGTAACCGGCTACAATAAGTTACGAACAACAATTTATCAGACAGCATAAAATCGAATCTAATATATATAAGTAATTTTTAGAAAACATTTAGCATTGAACAGCATTTCGTAGACGCCTATAGTATAACTGAATTTAGACATTATTACAAAACTAGACTGTGTGGCCCCGTGGTCATTTTGAGCGAAAAATGAGTGGGCGTGGGCATATTTACTTATTCGTTGTCTCACGTTTACTAAGTAGAAATCCCATAAAAAAATCCAAAACATACATTTTTGTACATTGACCCTGGGCCCAACTAATTCCATCTGTAAACAAACATTGCACGTCAATGTAATGCAGCATCCAGAGAACCCTACCGAAACCTGTATGTCAATGGATTTTTGGCCTTTGTGTGGATCATTTGCGAATCTCCATTGCAGCTTTTGTAACAGTAAATAAGGTGACGCATTCGTAAAGTTTCTCGTGAGGAAAACATCGCGGACTACATACAATTAGAGGATAGATAAAAAGCATAACCAGCAAGCTTCATTTTCAAATCTAACAGAAAGTAGTTTATTAATGGTGATTGTCCACATTACACATACCTTTATAAGTTAATGTCAGGTCCGGCTGGTCAGATATCTCATCATCAATAAGGAACTCTGAGTCTGATATTGCTTTATCAGCCTCGGGGGCGACGTAAATACTACCTGTCGATGAATTTTCTTCATTGCTGGATACATTGGAAATAACACTGGAACTGGTCGACGAACCACGAGCAAGAGGAAAGTTTGTTTTTTGTGTACAAATGTTCAACGATTTCCTAGTACATGTTTGGGGAATGGATTTAATGGCTTGTGTTTTTGAAACACTTAAGTTCTTTTTGTTATCCCCATGTTTAACTGGACTATATCGAGGAGTATTTCGAGACGAAACTGGGGTTGGAGTGTATAAGAAATGCTGTCTGTCTGCTTGCCTATTTGCGTTAACACCATGTTCTTGCTTTTTTGACGGAGAGCAATCAAATCTCGCTTGTACACCTATCACTGGTGTCTTACTTTCACGATTTGGGTTCATAGATTTTACATAAGTTGCGCTCCTTATCAAAGGACTGCTCAAAGGAGTATTATTGGTAGACAGAGCAGCAATTTTATTTTGGTATTGAATAGTTCTTTGTTTCACGACTCCGGTTGAAACCCCGGAGACGCCTGACATATGGGGACTTGTATTGTCGGTTGCTCCTGCAGATGACGACAAAAAGTTTCGACTTTTGTCGTTCGTCGTGTCAAAAGGGGAAGTTTCTGCTGACTTCCTTGCGCCCATATTGTATGTCGGGAGTTTACTTGCGTATGTGCGCCGGGGACTAAGGTCACAATTTCCTTCACTAGCATGTTTAATATTTGTATGGTCACGTCCAGGCCTTGTATTTGGTTTGGAAGCAGGTTTGTGAGTAAGCGAACGAGGAGATGATGCTAACCAATTCTGACTGCCATCTCCAAAGCACGCAGTTTTCTGGTTCATGTTGCTAAGCTTAACAGTATCACCATCGCCCAAATGACTTTTGTTTGTAAGTTCCGAAGTAGTAAATTTTGTGTGCTGTACTTTAACAGGAACGTGGGAGGTGGGCTGATTTAACCTCGATGTTTGGCTGCAGCGCAGAGGCTGTATAGTATGTACGGAATATAGTTTAGGAAGACTAATTTCTGTCAAACGTGAGACACATGGTACGTTCGAAGGCTGTTGTACTTTACTACGCCCCTGCGCAAATGCTGTTGGCGACTTCTCTTGCGAAGAATATTTAAATCCGAAGCGCGATGTCTTCTCTCGATTATTCATTGTGACTTGACCTTCTGTTTTGGCTTCCAGCACCAAGTGAGGTCTACTATTAGAATTACTGAAGAAAAGATCCCGTCGAGCACGAAGTTCTTCCCTAATCAGATTGATGTTCTTTACATCTAGGGAATCCTTAGAAGTATTAATGTTACTGTTATAATAATTGTCGGTATTATTATTGTTGAAAGCGTTCTCCACTTCAACCGGAGGTCGTTGGTATGCGAAGATTTTCGAAGATTTCAGAACTTTTTTTGGAGACAGACGATACGGTCCCGAAAAAACATGGATTGATCCTAATGGAACAGTTTTTCCGGGCTCGTACGTCTCTTTCATATCCAACGCACAAGATAATTTATTTTTCAAAGGTTCCTTTGCCGGTGATGGTACTGGTTGAGATATATGCCTGATATTAGTATCTCCAACTCTCTGAAACAAAAAAAGCAGAAACATTTGTAAATAAAGCATTAAATCGAATCAAAATCAAATTATGGAATAGTGATTGTTGATAGTACGAAGGCTTACATTTACACAAATCATTAAGTTTTTTTAACGATTTAATCTTGAAACTATAATTCATCCAAAAGATAAAAAATCAAAATGTTCCAGTCTTTCTGACCCAGTCACTTAAGACATATAAACTCAGGACACTTCGCAACTGGTATACATTGTACACAACCTTGCAGAATAAAGTTCAATGTTCAATCAACATTCAGTACAGGACTCCCAATGTACACACTGTGCACAATACTAATGACCAAGTTGAAGACACGAAGAGGCGTGTAATCGTTTCATAGCAAGTACTTCTTTGACACTACACAGTGGTAATCACTACTATTTTCCTGGAAAAACTGTTGTTTTTATATTCTTGATGTGACATTTGGCTCGACAAAAATTGACGAGCAACCTTAACTATATTTGAATTGGACAAGAACAGCGCCACCGACTTGCTTTGTTTCGGAATACTCTGATCTAGCTGAAGTACTGAAATCACGGTCACTAACACAAGTCTATCAGGACAGTCTATGTTCTAGCCTTCCAATTTCCCGCAATCAATATACTTGTACTTGCTATGGATGTAGAACAAAGAGGTACTGTTATCTTTTGAGCACCCTAATCTAGCGAAACACTGGAAACAACACTGGAAGAAATCTAGGAGCCTCAACTAAATTCGTCTGGAAAAGAATACCTTTCTTATAACGCCCAGTCGTGATGTCATCATTAGGTATTATTATTTTTATTATTCCTATCGTATTCTTTTATTTACTTCATGAGTCCAGAAATAAAATCTATCAGCAAGGTTATTTGGAGAATAATCTCGATTTTTCGATACTTACATGGACAACATTTGATATCGCCAAACTGAGTGTCTCGAGCCTTCTATTTGAAAGATACACATAGATTATTTGTATTGACGGTGTGTGAATATAGACAATGGTATCCTTTGTAGCTTTTAATCCAAAAAGGTATCAATAAAATCCCAAATCAGTTGGCAGAATTGTAACTCAATTAAAAGGATTTGTCCGCGCTAATAATTGGAGCCAATGGATTTTTTAATTGTCATTAGTAATTGCATCAGCAGTCCGCGGGAAATAGCACGTGCATTATTCATAAATTGACATAATTTCCAGAATCCAATACTATATATTTTACATAAATTGTTCGTAGGTATATGCATACTAGTGATTTACCTGCGGATTTCTGCTCCGTGAGAAAGGGCTTACTGCTATTTCCGAATGAACAGGAGTGCTGGAATCAGGTAAATGTTGCGGTGATGTTCCCACAAAAGACTCCGCACTAGCAGCAGATCTACGGGCAACACATTGGCCCATGCACACCCACTACCCAAACGGATATTTACACTTCACACAGACAATTTGTATCACCAAGTTTCAGGCATTTCAACTTGAACACCGAAAACAAAAACGATTTAAAGTTACTCCGGAAAATGTGTGTTCTTCCCATGTCCTCAACTATGTATTTGGTACAACATGTGACTTTTTTGGGAGAAACAACCTTCATTCCTTCATTTGACAGCAATAGATTTCGTTTCTTTTATGCTGTTGTAAAAAAAACCTTTTTGGAGAAAGCAATCCCCAGAGAGCGACCGAATAATTGAACACGCATGACTCGGAAGTGGAAGGGAGAAAAAAAAAATGGAATAAAAAAAAGCAGCAAGGCTCGGTCGGAATGAAAAGGTGGGAATCATTCACTCCGGGAGCAATGCGCAAGATCTTTTTTTTTGGCTTTATATTCCTTTACCAGAAAGAAACTAAAGCCCGCTTTTGCTGGAGGATTACATCACCACATGTCCTTGACATGCATAATAAAGTTTTAACAATCTGTTTACAATCAACTTCGAAGGAATGACTCACCGGAAGATCCCAAAACTATCTCTATTTTGAGACAAGGCATTGAAAGATAACCACGAATGAGATTGGGATTGTTCTGGTTCTGGGAGATCCGGATTTTGTTTTAAAACTTCACAGCTTTGATTAGAGGCTTACAATTTGGTTTAATTTCACGGATTATTAAGTTAATAATCGTGTATTGGAATGATTTAATCCGGGATTAATTGGATTAGGGATTAAGTATTAAAACTATAACGTTAAAAGATGGGAACAGAAAATACTAGATAAAATGTCCTTGGAACAAAGGAAACACATCAAGTTTCTCGTTTAGATTCCGTTAAAGCTCGCTTATTACTATTATTACTAATATTACATTTGTCACGTCAGCTTTTTAAACTTTAATTATGTTGTAAAAAAATAGTTGATGTAAATAAACACGGAATCACCAAGAATGTGCTGGAGACAAGAATTGAGATCGGGACTGTGATAATAAAGCTCAATGTTGCATGTTCTCGTCAGCTGAGCTTTACACCCAACCGCCTTGTACTGAATCACTGCGTAGCTGAACTCACCATTAGTCACATAGATACATTCGTACCCATAACAGCCCAGCCATTGTTGTTCTTTCGACGGCATTGTTGTTCTTTACGCATTATAGATTATCAATTATGGTATGGTTTAAGTAACTATTTTGTGTTATGCAATTATGCTATACATTCTATCCTCAGAAATTGTTGTTTCGATGATGGATCACGTTATTCGCCCAAAAAATTTTTGCATGTTTTTGTTGTTTAACGAAGAATGTTTTGCAAACTTTTAGCGCTGGAAAATCTTTCAATTCATCCTAATTCGTACTAGAAATGAATGGGAAGGGCTTTATTACCATATATACGCATACAGCTAAAAAAGCGCAGGGATTTTCATGAATGTTTTTATACATATATGTAATGAAATGTATACGGAACACATAAGAAACAGGAAATCGCAGGCAGTTATCCTTGGAGCGACATGAAACAAGGATACTTCGGAGTATATTTTGGTCCCCAAATTGGGAGCCAAGTTCAAATAGTTATACATCTCTAAACCTAAAGGGAAGGAAGGGAGAAGCAGGAGCGTAGAGTTAGCAGACAGATGACTTTGGTCGGATCAAACATTTGTTTGCTGAGAGCTAAAAGACATCACTCACAAGTTTAACATTAATTTTCCGACCGGTCGGAAATTGCTGAAAACAAATTTTCAGAAAAGCACACACCTAAAAACACAAATTTCCCTGAAAATTGCTAAAAAACATAAAGTTGCGGGGGACTCGTGAGGCAAATTTTCAGCAAAATTGCTAAAAAACATAAATTTTCGGGGGTTTCGTGAGAAAAATGGTCAGGGTATAACAAATTTTCAGGGAAGTAGCTAAAAAAACAAATTTTCGCCAATTTGTGAGAGAAATTTTCAGGAAAATCACTTAAACCATAAATTTTTAGGGAATTTGTGAGGCAAATTTTCAGGAAAATCGCTGAAGACATGCATTTTTAGGGAATTCGTGGGACAAATTTGTTAAAAACACGAACTTTTAAAGTGTTAATTTTTTTTACATGTGTAATACAGTGAGAGATGTATCTGTCTATTACTGCGCAATCGTTACGTGAAGCCCAATAGCACGTCGCGCACGCTTAAATAAAAATGGCAAACAGCGGCTTCCAAACGCATTCCTGAATCTCTCTCTTTACAGCTGTGGTTAAGTTGAAAAATAGATCCAAAAATCCTGGTGACAAACTGCCATTGCTAGAATTATAAAAGTGACCCCGAAATCGTGCACGCCCCTAAATTACACACTGGTAATAATAATCCAAACAAATCCAAACAAATTTTTGCTTTGTTTTTGAATCTTTGTCCTGACCTTTTTCAATGCTCCAAATCATGTGTTCCAGTGACCCTGAGCATGGGAACTCATATAAATCTTCTTACTGTTAGTTTTACCTCATTATCCGTGCGGTAAGGACCATATCTCATATCTGATGGCGCTCATATCCGATAATTTGATCCAACAAACGTCGACTGTCTGTTAACTTCATCCTTCGGGATGAAGAAGGGGGTTGGGAGGATAGTCTTCATAGGATAGATTCTCGTATGTTTAAAGCCTACTCGTTTCATACTAATGGCTCTGGGCTGAATGTTTGTGTACCTAATTGTAATAATTTATTTATTCATCGTATAGTAAATACACAAGATACCCCTAGAATCGACATCACTCAAAAAATTATAATATAGGTGACAGGAATGTAAGTACAAGGTCAGGAGGACGTACACAAGTCATCCTCAACTGGATTACATTTATGCGGACAACGGAATCGGAATAGTGACGAAGTTAATGACGCGTATTTCATACAAATTAATCCTCTTAACCAGATGATTTATGCCAGATTCACCTTGTTAATACTGGTGCAGCCGTCAGCGCAAAAGAGTTACAAGTCGTGCTAAGCCCTTTTCTTGCACGTTTTACATCTTTTTTTTAATTCTGCATAATGTGACAGTGCCTTCTACTGCCGTAAGTTCTCACTATACCTATACATATATTACTATCGGGATTTTTGCTACTGCAGTGGAAGCAGCAACTATGTCTTCTCCATGTGATTTAGCCAATCATCAGCATTTACCCGGATTATTCTGGACCCCCCTAGAAAGTGAAAAGGATTTGATTCCAAAGGGAAGATAATTTTCAATGTGCAGTGGAAAGGGTATAGGGGAGTATTAATTGTGTGCTGTAAAAAAAAAATGTAACACTTTTTGAGTCCGTATCAGTATAATCCTCTTGGATGTACATTTTACTGGCCAGCAAGATGAAGTGTGAGGACGTACAAAGTGTGGGTAATACTGAAAAGTATTCTTCGTCTTCGCCGCAGTCTAAATCACCCTCAAATAAACACTTCCAACTTCTGGGTGGACCTCCTTGGGGATTTCGAACTTGTGGAGGAAGAGATACCAATATTCCGCTGAGAATTGCTCGGGTAAGTTTTGCAATTTCCATATCATCTATTTCTGTATGACATCCACGAAAATCAATGAGATTCTGTAAGCAAGTCATGGACGATCGCGGGTAATACCGGGATTTCGGATTCGTAATAGGGACAAAATTTGGGTTTAGTTTTTTTTTTTTGGAAAAACTGCGGTTGGTGCTTTGGTGTATTTTAACGGTTTTTAAGGGAGGCAAAAGATAAATGTAGGGCGCAGATTACTTGTCCACGGACATAATATGCACCGGTCTCAATAAAAAATATTGCATAGGAAAACAATATCAAGTGAACATTTTTCTTGTGGGTTACATTTTGGGTAAACAACATTTCATACAAATTATTTGATATCTCGGTCAGGAATGTTCTACACGTTCTCCTAAAATTTCGCCCGGCTTTGAACACGACCAACGTGCAACATGTACAAGTACAATTTTGTAAGGCATTAGCACGTTCAATTCCGGGGATACACCTGTGAGGTACAACAATTGTTCACCGTGTACTAAAAGTGTATTTCCGTTCCCCAGAAGTTATGTATGTGTAAGGCATTGACAATAAATCTAGTAGCAGTAGCGTTTTGGATTGTCCTACATTTGTGCTTCAAACAGTTATTCGGTGCTATGAACCTTTTTATTTATTTTTTAGATCGTTGAATATCCATTTCAGATTTTTAGTTTTTTTTTTTTTTATAATCGAGAATCAATTGAAAACATATTGCCCCAATACGGGTAAAGTTATTTAGCCGATTTAGGGTATACGCCCCTATTAGGGTTTACGCCCTTATATACGATTTTGTGGGTTAATGCGAACACTCATGTTGTTCATTTTTTGTGGGTGAAACAAAAGGATTTTCCCAACAAACTGGGTGCTATTAGAAAGTTATAACATCCGACATACATTAAAAAAATCGTAAAACTGTTTACGTTTTTACAATAATACTAAAAATAAAAATATTAAAAGTTTGACCTTGTGTTGCAAGTTAAAATTTTTACAACGACAGCACTTAGGAACTCCCCCCATTCCTGGATGATCCGAGAACTTTATCGTTTAAAGTATTTCCTCTGTTACATAGCTATCGCTATAAAAAAAAATTTTACGTGCCTATAACAGAAGAGGATTTCCTTCTTCCTTCTCTCTAGGCTACATAGACTACATACCTGTCTGTGTAACATCCATTACTTTCTATAATGACTAACGTCATTAGTACTAATTCTAAAATGTAATCCTTTCAAGATAAACATTTTCTCTGTCTATACTATAGCACTAACTCTATCAATCTTCATTTTATTGTTTTCTCAACAATACTTCAACATTTTAGCAAAGTTCCGCAATCGTTCGTATACATAAATTCATTATATTAAAAGAATTGGTTTTGACCAATTGTTATTATAATTTTTTTTACTCAGCTTCCTATAACATATCATTTCGCTTCAACAGCGGTATTTGAGGTGCGGATGGGTTGCTATTATTATAGCGAGAATCGTACTGCAGATTGTCCGTCTGCAACAAGTGCAGGGAACGTTGTATGGATATGGAGCACTGTGAAAAAATGACTTCCCCAAATGCGTACTGTATGGGAATCTGACCTTTATTTTCCCACATGACATTTCTCTACTAAGATAATCAAGGTAAAATGTCGCCATTTAATGAAAGTCACAAAGACCAGAAGTAGTTTTAGGGCAAATCCATGTCTCTGGCTGCAGATCTTATCTTTGTTTTCCGACGTGACATTTCCCTTCTGAGATAGTCAAGGTCACTAGACACCATTCTGCTTTCAAAGAGTATCAGAAACTGCACCCAAAAAGAATGGTTGTTATGCAAACCAAGGCCGCTGTTTACTGCATTTAATTGCAGGGCCAACTTTGACCCTGCGCCATCCTCCAACTACGTGATCCTGCAAATAAATATAAATAAATAGTAATAGATTCCGGGATTCTTCCTATAGTGACCCTATACAAATTTTCTATTTCATTGATGTTTTAGAATGTACATATCGCGTAGCGTACTTTAGTTATAAACACGCTTTATTATTTATTACTAATATCTCGTCAAAAGTTCCAGAGCCCTCGAAAAAAAACGGGACTCGGTCCCGGTGGACCCCCTTGATTTACATCCTGTTTCAAGTTATTCACCGTGTACCACTTATCTGGTATTCATTTATCTATAGGGTAAAGCTTCAAGCTTGTAATTGTGGCCACCCACCAATTTAATCAAGAACTACGCGTAATGAAAGAACAGAATGCAAGATGCGAAATTAAGAAGACTAGTGCCTGCCTGCCCATATTATTAATTAATTATGACCAGTAAATTCATTAAATCAAAAAAATTTCAAAGTTTTTCAGGGGCTATTCAATTATTAACTTGCTTCATTTTTTTATTCTTTTTCTCGGCTTTGCGGAATTATTCAACCAGACTGTCAGGATAACCCTATAATAAGTCTGTAATTATTTACAATATTATTTTTTTCATAATTATAAGTGGTTACCACAATTGAAAATGGGGGTGGTCACAATTACATGAAAATGCCCACATTCGTGAACTGTAGTATGTTTAAAAAAAATCATAACACACATGAAATCAGTGAGGAGAAATTTAATAAATATTTCTTTGGTTATATAGCTTAAGATGCTACGTATTAGAAATTAGAACCCTGTCTTCAAAATTCCTTACTTACACCACAGCGGAAGAAAAAAAACGTTGCCAAAAAGTGGCCACAATGTTAAGCGTTACCCTATAAAATATTACGCACCGAATGCACAATAAGCATACCGTTTTCATAAAGCACACCTGCAATTGTTTTACTGAAATCGCGTGTTGTTGTAAGTTACAAGTAACTTTGCCAAAAACTTACAAATTATAATTGTTTATCTAAAGTTTTTGATTTGTGTAGGGAATCCTTATTAATAATTGCCTGAATTAGGTGCATAAAATGTTGTGCGTATCTCCGTGATATGTATACCGCGGTGATTCAGCAAGAATTAAAATTAAAGAATCGAATTTTGCGGTGAATGGTTATTTTATTTTGTGACTATATCTCATTCAAAAAATAGAAACCGTTTGTAAAATTTGACAAATACTTTGGAAGTACGCAAAGACAAGAGAGATTGTTTCCAATAATCTCTCTTGTATTCGATCAGCTTTCTCTGATCATAAATTATTTTCTTGTTTTATGCGATAGAAAATGAAATAGAAATTTTTCCTGGCCCTAAGCAATGGCTATAGGTAATAGGTACGCAGGGTACAAGCCATAGAAAAAGAGTGTTGGGCACTAGCCCTAAGCATACCGTATGTCTCATGAAAAACGCAATCGACTTTGTTCCTTTTAACTTCCGCCCAACAATACGTATAGAACCGGAGAAAGCTGATAAATAGTTGGTTGAAATGCTCAGACGAGTTTTCTTTGCTGATAAACTTTGGATTTGTCACTGTCCGAAGTTATAGCGAGCAAAAACGCGAAGTTTCCGTGTTATGTAAACATGACTTTAACACTTCTGGGTATAAACCATGGAAAAGCTCAGTTAACATTACGTACAATTTTGATGATATGATGAACCGTAGCTGGCTGATAATTATAACTATGATAACTATAATGGTGCTAGTTCTAAAAGCCAACATTCTGATTTTCAGTGTTTTGGAATAATAAATGTGGTCTGGTCACTGTTATGCAAGAAATGCGTATATAGTAGCCTGAATTCTATATCTTGTGCAGAAATCGGCAGTTTAAGTTATACCTACAACTAGCCATTAATTATTTTTTTCTTATTAATAATTTCTTTACTCTTGCCCGAGATTAGTCCTCTCTTCCCCATTTCCTACGCAGCAGGAACCACTTACAATGCTGGGCTAGCGTTAGGCAAACATTCGGAGGGTCTCAGAATGTTCAGAGGCACGGGTTATTTTCGAATGGCTGCAGGCCTACTGTCAGCAAAACCGCGTGATTTGTGTATTATGTAATATCTGTACTTACATCAAAATGTTTTGCTTTTGCCCATAGACCATAATAAAATCGCTGCGAAAAATCAGACGTTTGTTGCATGCGAAAGAAAGTCGTTGTGAAAAGCTTGTCAAAAGTTACGATTTAACTTTTAACTTAAATATCTGGATATAACATGTGTAAATAAACCGTGTGATTTTTGTTTCCATAGGTTAATCCAGGTAGCAAATCAGCACGTGCCGGTGTTCGTGAGGGTGACTTGGTGATCGCCATCAATGGAACTCCTACGGGACACCTGACCAATGGAGAGGCACAAGTAATTCTAAAATCAAGTGGACCTTCCCTCTTCTTAGAAGTGAAATCTGTCAGAAGGATGAGCTCTTGTGAAGGTAAAGGAAATTAATTGTTCATACAACATGAGTTTTATTAAGGTCTACGAAAGCACAATATTCACGGTATTGCCAACAGCATCCTAACCCTTAGCAAAAATAGCACGTTAAACAGACTATAAAGTTAAAATTCAGATTTAAGTACCCCATTTTTGTAAATAGCGATTGTATTTTAATTCGGATTCCAATACATGCGAAAAACATGAAAATACCGAATGTAATTGAGTATCTTTTGATTACTTGTTTAAAATTATTTATTCGTATTTCGTATTGCGTATACGGGTAAAAATGAATTTCATTGTCATACACAGTGTGAGGAGACTCCCCTATCAATCATCGTTTCGTGTTGCTTCTCATATTTTGCTGACACATTTGACCCGAGGGTTTAAATGCCAAGTTCTTTATACGCTTCATGCCTTTATACCTTTCATGTTCTTCATGCCCTTTTGTGCTCCACAATCCCACTGTTTCAAAGGTGGATGTGGTTGTAATCGAAAGGTTGAACATCTTCATAGGGCTTGCTACAGTTCTTTTCCCAGTGGTATATAGTCCGCGAAAGGGCAACATATCTTTCCCTCATAAATCGTGAATTGTATGATGTAGTCTGGAATTTGCTTAATCTCATATCCCAGGAATACTTCCGGATCCTTTGACATCAATTCATAATGCTCACTCATTTCTTGAATTAACCTTTACAGTGCATCTCGTTCTTTACAGCATGCTAGAATGTCATGTACTTACATGGTGCACAATTCCAGGTTCCTCCGAAAGACCCTGTAAATTCTGAATGTTTTTCCTGTCAGACCTGGTGTGGATTGTATTAGTTTAACCAGTCAATTGCCGTTGCAGTTGTATAACCGTATACCGACCGTAAATATAAAGTAATTTCTTAACTAGATTTTGTTTGCTGTTGATAAACTCATTGTAGTTAAGAAATTGCTGCAGTTGTCTTCAAAGTCAGAGTTTTTCAACATACCCATTATATATCAAATCCCATTATATCACATATTCATTTTATCGAATCAGTATTATTGTCAGTGTTGCAATTTTTAACATCATATGCTTTCTTGTTGGTGGAAATAACTATTAAAAATGTTGCTTCCTTGTGGGCATAGACACATTTTGGGTGGATGATGGCAGGAGTGACTGTGAAACTTCAAACCACATGCCGCATGCATATTGTCACCATAATGCTGCGTAAATACTAACGTAAAATTTTGTCACCATTGCGCGTAAGCAGTATTTATTACATAATTATGCATAGTTACGAACGCGCTAGGTGAAATAGTGAAATCACCCGTCTTACCCTTAGATCAACAGTTGTTATAGTGCCAATATATTTTACAATGAAACTCTGGGTTGTTGCTGTCCCTCACCCGAAGTTGCATGATGTTCGCATCACAGTGGCAAATAATGAATAAGGTTGTGAATTAACGCTTACATTACTATGAAATGACGTTTTCATGTTGTATGGTATTCACAGGTGTCTTGGCGCCGGTCAGCAGTAGTAACATTAGCTTATCTGCTTCTCCATCGAAGCAGTCGCAGACTCAAGAATCACGAAGGAAGCACAGCACCGGTGACGCCGTGGATGGTCCTCTATGTGCCTTAGGAGATCCGGTGTGGACACCGCCGGGACTCGTGAGTCCTAAGACGCAAAAGAAATTCCGTCCAGTAAATTTCAACGTAAATAGTCTGCCCTCCAGTTCAAGGCCTCTCAATCCACCTTCTTCCGTACGTAATTTGT
The DNA here is from genome assembly GCA_034698585.1 of Disparrhopalites patrizii. Taxonomy (NCBI): domain Eukaryota; kingdom Metazoa; phylum Arthropoda; class Collembola; order Symphypleona; family Sminthuridae; genus Disparrhopalites; species Disparrhopalites patrizii. The sequence goes on from JAQGBT010004829.1 coordinate 13,824, forward strand.
GTTAGCTTACCGATTTGGCCCACTTGCTTGCAGAAAATGTAGTTATTTCATTATCTTTGTCTGTTACATCATGCATTATATTTTAAACAAGTGTATTAAGCGCATATAGAAAGAGCTAGCATATACAACCATACATCGTAGTAATTAAGGTTTTGCCACCCCCTGTAACGTAAAGAAATTATTACACCAGAATGAAACACCAGTTTCAGTAGGCTTGGTAAGCTTCAATGTAACGGATTCGCTATCGACGAAAAAATTTCTTTTACCAGTTTGTTTAGGCGCAGTAATAGGAAGGAATAATATTTTTCGAAAAAATCGCCATAACTAATTTTGATCAGATCGGCATATTGTTTTTCTTTAGATCCACAATAAAAGTCTGTCTGCATGTGCTTCTTAGCCATACTTGCTTTTGAGAGGGGTAAAATCCAAAGACCCAGCCGGTATTATTACGTAAATCAGATTAGTCAGATTAATTGCACATCCGCCAGTGAAAGCAGCACGGATGTATGTGTGTATTTACTTTATGTGTGTAACGAGCCTTATGGGGGAAGTCATTAATTTGGACCAGGAAATAGGAGTAGAGGGGGCGGATTTTCCATTCAGATGTTTGTATTTTATGGAATGTGTATAATTATGTATGTAACGAGACTTACGGGGAAAGTCATTAATGTGAACCAGACAATAGGTGTAGAGGGGGCGGATTTTCCATTCAAATGTTTATATTATATGGAATGTGATTGCGCTGCGGCTCTGGGCCTTGACCTGTCGTCAGGTCAGGTCACCCTGGTGACTTACGTACTTATAAATGCATATGAGCCAATCATGAAGATGGGAATTTCTACACAGGAGCTTTCCTGTTTGGCCGGAGAAGTCGGGGAACAGAAACTGATACCAGGGGAATCTGGACGAGAAAGTGGAGACTCCTATGAAAGAATTGAACCAGCAAAGATTATTTCCTTAAAACTCGATGATGGTCCAGTATCTACTCACCAAATTCATCCTAGTCACAGCAGCCAGTCAGTCAACTTACCAAAGTACCAGAGCCCTACTGTAACGCTTTTACAAAAAGCTAGGGGTAAGTTGCAAAGATTTGGCCTGAAACGGGTCTTTTTTATAAATCTATTTCTAATTACATCAGCTATCTTTTCTTCAAAAAAAGAACATAAAAACGGTTGCTGTCGACTCAAAAAATGCCACACTAGCTGTTTGGCCAAATTCTATTCTGGCCTTTTTTTCGCTTTGCTTTCTTACCACTCTCACTATCCTTACTCACTTCGACCTTTGCTTGTACGAGCTGTAGTGCAAGAGATAATATGTAAAGTGCTTTCCGAAGTTAATACAGGAAATCGGACTTTTTCTATCTATAATTTATGTTTCGGGAGACCTACAAAAATGAGTAATAAGAGTTCAAGAAAGTCATACCTTTCGAAGGACTTTCACACGTAATAATCATACCAGTAACAATGAACCACAAAAATCGTCCTGTACAGTGATTACAGTTAATACACTGATATACCATTATACATATTATATATCTATGTACCTCTATAAGGAGCAAGCATCTGCACGAAGGTCATTCGTTTGATGTGCCAAATTTTGACAAACCTTCATTTAACCGGCTCCGAATTAGGTTTATCTCTGAAACCCGGAGGTTTCATTTCATATCTAGTGTATATGACCAGGACGAGGTAGTGCAGTGGCTACCTTATGCACGCTGCTTGGGAGAGGGCGTGGGTTCGATCACCACCCGACACTAACCATTTTCACTGAGTAACAGCGGCTTTTTCCCACTGGGTTTTTTTCCGACTGTTCCCCCAAGT
>JAQGBT010004830.1:0-15639 GCA_034698585.1 Disparrhopalites patrizii
GCAACTCTGATTTGGCACAAACTTGATGCTTTTACGGACAAATAAAGTATCGGAATCCAAATGCCAATTTTTGAATACGAATTTGAATTTCGAATGTATTTGTAATTATAAATTCAAATTAAAATATTTTTCTGACACAAATATGGATACTAATTCCAATTAAAATACTGAAAAATATGAATATAATTTCGATTTTTCCAATACCGATCGGATGTCATACCTTGGAAAAAGGTACTGTTTTCCTGGAGTATCTGCATGTACATAAACAAAAAGGGTAATAAAAGCCGTGAATGGCATGAATGATGATTAACAAATTCTCCGAAGGAGTTTTAGAAACTTAAGCAAATATCCGTTCTCTGCGGATTCCAGATCAAGTCAACCTTAGGATTTCGATTAATATTAGAATTTTTTTTTTGAAATTCTAAATTCAACTAAGACTGAAGTCATCTAAAAATCTAAAAGCCAAAACAGTCTTTGAAAGTTAGACAATTTGTTTTTCTTGTAATAAATGTAACATCTATCTATAGCTCTGACAATTTATAGTGGGGACTGACTTTGAATTTGAAAATTGGGCCAGCCGGCATAAATTTCGAAAATGGCGCTCCACGCCCGGCTCAACGAGTGCATGGCACTTTGGTTGAGGCCAGAGAGAGAAAGGTGGCAGCACCGGCGCAATGGAAAGAGTCAGAGTGGAAATGCCCGAAAGCAATGTGTTTTTCCTATAAAGGAAAAAAAATACTGGGAAAAGCGTGCTTGGGACAGAGAGAAAAGAGAGAGAAAAAAAACTGGCTCTCGTCACACAAAAGCTGCTCCTCTCCTTAGCTTTTGATTGGAGGAGAAAAGGGACGCAGTGGTGAGACGGAGAAGACGAGAGAGAAAATCCTTGTTGGCTGTGTTTTTAATAGGAGAGGAAAAAGCGAGGAGTGAATCAGTCAAAGTCAGCCATCTCTACGGGGTGAAAGTGTCTGCACGTCTTCGCGCGTCAATTTCTTCGATTTCTTCAAAAATTCAAGCCTAAACGGCTTCAAACCAACTACGACCCACTCCTCGCGAACCACCAGGTTACTAAACAGGTAAAAATCTTAATTTTTTTCATTCAATTCCACCTTATTTTTACGTAATTTCCATGTTTCCCTCGCATCAGTACACGAGGATGCGGCATAAAACGAATTTTTGCCGACAATCTTTTTTTTCCCTTGTCTGGGTCCGTTTTACGGCATTTCCAATAGTTATACATACTTTTTATTGATCGGCGTCTTTTTCCGGGGCCGGAATCATAATTTTGGGGGTTAAAATCTCATTTGCTCACCTTTAATTCATGTCTAGTTTTTAGTTGGTAATTTTCACTGGGTTTTGAGGGAGATTTGTGTATGGGGACGCATTTTTATTTGTTATTTTCCATATGCTGTAGAGATTGGGGGGAAAGGATGAGAGAGCTGAGAGATGATCATGTATACGGCATTATTGAAAGCGCTCGCACGGCGTCCTCTCTCCGTCCTTTGGTGTTGTGTGTAAACCGTGAAAAGATTTTGAAACGCAGAAAAAAAGAAAGAGTCGAGGGAGGGATGCTCAAATGTGTTGGAGCATGTATAAAAAATGGCGGCATATTGTCGGTCCCAGACCTCGTCTCAATTTTTAGTTGTGGAAATCCCCGACGGAGTCTTCATTGTTATGTCGCACTACTTTTTTTTAAGGAACACACTTTTTTTTTTAAGCGGGGTTTTGTATGTAATCAGTTTATTGGGAAGAATTCAATTCTTTTGAGTTCATGCAGTGCATTCATGGGTCAATGTAAGACATGGACACCAGGTGTGATGACCTTTCGGGGGCGTGGGTACAAACCGGTAATGGTAGGTGCATAACTACACCACGCCGGTAGAGCTTTTTGAAGGGAAAATAGATGTTTATGAGAAGACGTCGTTTTTGTCATTTTCGTGTTCTTAATTAATATTTACACGCCATTATTGGTCCATTTATCACATTGCCTTGGGTTAAATATGGGAGACCAGGGAGTGTCGTGTCGGGATGATTTGGTAAGTATTACAGCATTGCAGGGTAGACGCGTGTGTGGAGTACTTTAGTGAATTCTAACAGCTAGACACGAAATTATTACTAATCAATAGAAGTGGTGAAGTAGTAGTCATGTATTTTTTTGTGTAGCACACAGAATTATTAAGTAGCCTATGAAACAATCATGATTATTTGGACTGGACTGCAGGCAGAGTATGTGGTAGCTGTAGATGTAACATGCATCTTTATCAAAGTAGGGCGTCATTTCGTCACGCAATGCCCGTAATAAACGGGAGTGAGTGTGGCAGTATTGACGTATCGTATTGAAGTTTGTAAGTAGTAGGTAGATTTTTTTTTTGTGTGGATCATTAACGATGGTATTAGCTGGAACACTGGTCTGTGGTATTTGTCCACTGAAACACTGCACTGAAGCTCGTGGTGCCAGTTGTGTCGACATATACGCAAAACGCAAGTAGACGGTGGTCATTATCAACAATGATGTAACGTTGATTTTGTTTCTTGTTCACAGAGGAAAATGAGTAGCACTCGACTTTATGTGGGTGGGATCACGGACAGCGTGAAGAGAGAACACCTGGAGGAGCTGTTCGGGAAGTACGGGAAATGCGAACATGTCTGGGTCGCCTTCAACCCTCCTGGCTTCGCTTTCGTCAACTTTGAATCCGCGGAGTCCGCATCGGATGCAGTGGATGCTCTCAATGGAGAAGATTTCATGGGCTGCAAGCTCCGCGTGGAGGTATCCCGACCCAGAGCTCCGGGTGGCAGAGGTGGACGTGGTGGATCGCGAGGAGGTGGATTCGGTCGTGGAGGCGGTTTTGGCAGCCGTGGTGGCGGCTACGGAGATTCCGGTGGGTACCGCGGATCTCGTGGGGGTAGGGATGAATTTTAAATTTATTTCCTACTACAGTTGTGTAAAGTAATCACCGCTTTTTTTGTTCTACCCGTTTATACGCGAACAAAAATTTTCGGGAAATTACACATCTATTAGAAAACCATTGAATAAGATTTAATACAAAAGTATTTTATTTGTATCGAAGAGTAAATATGTTTTTTTCAATTAGAATTAAATTAAGTAACATCAAAAATGCTGCTACAAGCTTTTTGGGTAAAACAAACAAACGATTTACGTGAAGTAGCATAAGAGGAGCGTAAACGAGAAGTGACCTAACTGTCAGCTCGTTCTGTTAATAATAAGGCATTGGTTGTAGAACTTGAAAATTGAAATCTGTACTACACTCGTAGCATTAGAAAACTTTGGCAGCATCCGAATTATCGCGATTCTTACTATTTGCTTGCATATTCTGATTGTTATTACTGATTGTGTACAATCTGTGCTATGATCAGGAATCACGTTAACCTTAAACTTGGTGGTTACTCACATCGTTGTTGTCTTCGAGTGCAATACCTGGATCAGGTTGCATTCTTTCAAAAAAAGCGCACTATTTACCACAAACCTTTTATTCATATAATGTTTTATTCAGTACTGTACAATCCTTTAGCACGTTTTAGCTTTGATGAGCTACAATGAGTATGTGGTCGCAGAGGCGGATGTGATACTCGCAGCCTAACAAATATTCGCCTTCTACTAAATCAAATCTGTAGAACCAATTGAACCCAACCTTTTGTAATTTGTTGTTATACCTTTATTGATTGACACCATGAGCTTGTTGCATTCTCGTTTACGGTCTTTTTTGCAATCACATTCAAAAAAAATTCTCTTAAAGCAACGTCTGTATGTTCAAAAATACTGACGATTTTTTTTAATGGGGACATTTTCCTTATTTTTGATTATAACCTTTCGGTCTAATAAAACAAACGTAAAAGAAATATCCAAAAAGCAAAGAGCAGAGTTTTCACAAATGTGGATCACCTTTACCGATTTTGTGCTTCTCTGTCTCGTGATTGGTCTAGGCTACCGGGAAGGTGGAGGTCGTGGCGGTGGTCGAGGTGGATATGGAGGAGGAGGAGGTCGTGGAGGATCTCGTGGTACGTATGATGAGGACGTTCAGAGCGGATGGAATTAGAAAAATAGAGAAAGGAAGCGAGCTTTCCCGCTTAACTTCTTGGCCCATGCAGACCATTCGCTAAAAAACAAAAATTCTTACAATAATAACATTTTTATACCTTTTCACTACATTATCGCTACGTATATAAAAAGAAGAAGCAAACAAGACACTTTGATTTCGTACACCACGTAATTTTTTGGTTATTTAGAATTACTACTTCGACTTTCGACAAAGAAAAACATTCGGGCCGCTTCGATAATCATGATATTTTGTCCCGAACTCCCCAAGTCTAATCATGAACACACATTAATACGTTACCCGACCCCGTCATCATCGTTTTTAGTACTTATACCTCTTTTTTTTGTACTACACAGACACAGTATTTTTGTTATAATTCTGTTGCTGTTGTTTTTTTTTGTAATATGCCTTGACGCCAAATTTTTTTTAATTGTAAGAGCTTTTTTCAAAAGTGTTGTTTTGGTTTTCGACTTTGTAAATCGTATTTTGTAAAGAAAAAAGCAAAGTGCATTTTTGTGAAGCATTTATTATTATCACAGAAAGTCTATACAAAGACACAAAGTACACAACACAGGTCACTTCTACTGTAGGATAGTGCACCCATCCACGACAAAGAAAAAAAGGGAATTTCTTGAGGTTTTGACTCCACTAATGTACAAAGACGTCGTGAATGGTTTCATTTTTTTATATTATGGAGCACCTTGAGAAAATCTCTTCTCATTTTGTTATTACGACGAAGATTTCCCGGTAACTGTTATGCCTTAGATATTTTTAAACTGCTACCAATCTCCGATTACTACGAACATTTAAGTGTGAGAGATATATAGATTTATAATTCAGCATCCAATAGCCCCTCTCCGTTTGCAATGCGTGGGCTATAGAAGCAATTGTTTGAAAACACTACTACTACTACCACTGTTATTATTTCTCTTCGACGAAAAAAATACAAAAATATTGTACATCTTCGATTTTTTACATTATTCACGAATACAAAAAGTTGTTACTACGCGAGAATTGCTGAGAGGATGCTGACAAAAACAGACTGAGTGAGAGACTTCAGCTAGAGAAAGGGAGTAATAAAAAGCTATAAAGAGGGAAGAAATATATGACCTAATGTATAATAATAATATTTATAATCATGTTATTTCGTAATGGCAAAAAACGAGGCACAGCCAACGCAAATAATTACTGCCAAAAAAATCTTTAAAAAAAGAGAAAGAAATTCCAAAAGCGAAAAAAACAGAGAAAGGTAACTTCTATAAATATAATATATACACACATATGATGGTATCGACGAAAACAAATACATACCTCCCGACAAATCCAATGCTAAATGTTATTGTTAATGTTTCTACACGACACAATAATATTAAATAATCACACCACACAAAACAAAAGGATTTATATACAAGGATATTTATAATATTTAAGAAGTATAACTGTCTTTTTTATAAGTAATATACACAAAATAATATTTATTACAATATTAAATTATGATTATTATTAATTATTATGAGTGTTGTTTAGTGCAGTACCTGTCAACCAACATTACGGAATCTCATTGATGCTGATAGATTATATATTATTATTATTATTGTCATGATTGAAATATATAATAATTTATATATAGATAAAATATATATCTATATACTTTTATGGCTTTGGAACAAAAAAAATAATTGTATAAAAGACCGAAGATGTATAATTTTCCGTTGTTTACGTGTCTGTGAGGACACCCTCGAAATATTTTCTTTTTTCATATATACAATAGTTCGATTTAATTTATATGTATTGTGACCGTGCTTTGTAAAAGTACTCCTCACCTCACCTAATTTTTTTCTCCATTTTCTGTTTTAGCCATTGTTAATTATATTCCTGCATCGCATTTAAGTTCTCACGCTTTGCATTTTTTTTTGTATTCCCTCATGAAACTATTTCCTCGAGTCGGACGTGTGCACGTGCAATATAATAGGTGGATTCAGTGGCTATGCGAATGGATTTTTTAAAATGAACGGCTTTCTTTTTCTTGATAATTAGGTGTGGGTAATAATTCGTTGATAATCTCTTGTGAACCTGACTGCATTTCACCGATTTATTTTGCAGTTTACTTTCCTCTTCAACTGTGACATACCATTGTATCGCCTTCTTAGTTAAAACACCGAGCACGGTTGCTGTTTATCAAGTGTGGCTATTATATAACTCCTTGTTTTAATGTTAATACGCTGCCTGGCTGTGTTCCATGTTCACCCGAAGACCATTTCGATGTCCTTTATGCATCTGATTCAAGCGTTCTTTGATTTGCATAATGTTCGTCTAACCTCCCTTGTAGTTCTCTAAATAAGGATGAACGTTCAAATTGCATTTGTTTTTTTTTAATCATGTCTTTTGATAGTATAGAAACTACTTTTTTTAGTGTTTCTTGTGCTCCAAGAAAAGTGAGTAGTGTGCGCACCACTTTTTTGTTTTGAGAAGCACAATGTTTGCAGATTGCTCAGTATATGAAACCTTTGTGATCTATTAACGAACTGTGTGCCTAGAAGTAACCCAAAATAATGCTTGTTTTACTAGAAAACGAAGCTGTATAGAGGGAGAGTGTGTGACAAAAATCTTTGCTACAAATGTTCCCATCTCTTTCCGAGCTCCCCTTATTGAGCTTTTGACAACTTGACAAATGTCCTTTGATGATTTTGTCTTTGTGCACGGATTTGACAAGTTTAAATTTCCTCGTATAAATGAAAAGCCCTGAAGCTCTGCTATAATTACGCACCGGTTAGATTAGAAAGAGAAAAAAAACTTCACGTAGATTGTTTGTCTTTAAAAAAAAAAAAAACCGTATGAGAGAGAAAAATTCGGAGGAACCAAAAAGCGGTGTGGTCATTTCTTTTGTTACAGCAAAGTTCTAATAACCTGCACGTTCAAATAAGAATTTGTTTGGTGGAAATTAAAAAAAAAAGCAAAGAAACAAACAAAAAATTACGACTACTAATACCAACTGCTGGACTTATAGGGTTCAGAGGAAGCCGGGATGGTGGTAGCAGTGGCCGAAGTCGGTATGATGATTACGGAAGCTCTCGAGGAGGAAGTTCCCGTGGAGGATCCCGTGGCTTCTCGTCGTCGGGTGGAAGTGGTGGTGGGGGTGGCTACTCCTCTTCGAGGTACCGCAGCCGGTCACCCATAAGCCGGGGCAGGTAAATATTCCAACAAAAAAAAAAACAAACAAACAAAACACAATCTATCAAGCAAAAAAAATGGAAAGAGAAAAAAAATATGACACATAAAATTATTTTAACTCAATATAACTACGATAATTACTTGATATATGTGTTTAAAAAAATAGGGAAAACAAAAATAATTACCATTTATATTTTTAAACGAAGATGGTCTATTATAATAATACATTATAGATGAGCAACCAAGTGCACTGTGATAGTTTTACCCTGTCGGTGTTTTCGTAGTCAGCCTTTGCCCTAATCTAGCACTTTCCCTTCCCATATATAACTAATATGTACACGAATACATAGTTTGAGTCAGAATTCAGAACACTGGAATATATATACACAAGCTGATTTTTGTAGGTTTTATTTTTTTGTTTTGAATTATATTGAGTTCAGGAATTTTTCATTTCCTAGATGACATAATTTTCATTATCCAATAATATTTTCGTAAATGGAAAGGAATCAATTTTTGAATTTTCAAAATATCCTGGAATTTACAAATGACCAGACGGATAAAATATTTTTGTACTTATATGTGGGGTTAGCATTAGGAAGTCCAAGAATAAGAATAGCGGTGATTTAAGATTTTAAGTAAATCATTCATTTTCTCAGCAATTAATTTTTATTGATAGTTTATAACACATGACCACACGTTGATCACTTGTTTGCCTTTGTGTGTTTTTTATGGTTTGGTTCCGAGTTTAGGTCCTACAGAGACAGAGATAAATAGAAACTGAGCAAACAAAAATTTACCCGATATAATTTTATTCAGCAAAAGCTTTAGAGAGAGAGAGAAAGAAATGTTTTCCTATAGTGTTCAATCAACCTTCTACTGTTCTACTTTCCTGCAACTACTTCTACTACTACTACTACTTCTGCTGCTACTGTACTACTACTACTACCACTTCTATATGCTGCTACCACTTGTTTTTCACGACGTGTTCCAGAATTTTGTTTTGTTTGTTGGGAAAAAGAACAATTAATGGGAATGTTTGGCGACATTTTACATATTATGTGATGTTTTTTTTTGTCCTTCCAAAAGTATTATTTCCCGAGTGCAATTTTCCACACATTATTTAGCGAACCTCGTACAAAATCCTCGTAATTGTGCATTCTTCTCCCAAATACTGGACAAGTTTTATATATAGAGATACAAGAAAACAATCAGCAATTGTATTCGATGCCGCACACAATTTCTTGTCCTTATATAATAACCTTTGTTGGCCAGTGATGACTGGCTACTGCGTCTGCCAACACTATCGTTTTGGTATTTAATCACGTCTTCTGCTTGTGTGGTCTTGTACTTTTTTTTATATTTATTTTACCGTTTTACATAGGGGTAACAAGGAAAGTTTGCAACCATTTTTGTTATTTTTACCGTGCTTCGACTTACAATAATTCCTATTTGCTTATAACATCAGAGATTTTATTACTGGTCAATAATTTAGTTCAAGCATAAACGAATTCACAGCAGTTTGAACCAGGAAGTCATCAGTAAAGTGCACTCATTTATAACTGACTAAGAATATGTTTGAATTTTGAATATAGGAGTGTGTTGATAAGTTAGGCCGAGGAGAGTTTGGATTTGGTTTTAGACATTTTGGAGTCAGCCGAAGTCGGATCTGGTAGCTAACTAGGATACCAGAAAGTATCTACCTGACAATCGTTTCTACAAAGTGGCTCAACGAATAGTCTTGACCAGTATTTAATTTCGTAGTATAGTTGGCCACATCAAGGACATATCTGTGATAACTGGGAATCAAATTCTGCGGCTTGTAAAGACTGAACGACAGATTCGTAAAAAAAACTCTAGTCTGTTGCCATCCAACCGCGAGAAATATAAAATACTTTCGTGGTGTGAGATAAACATTTTATGCCGAGATTTTACTAGGTGAGTTAGAAGATTCGACGTCGTCTTATTGAATTTCGTATGGGCCTTGTAGGCAAACTTTTTTTTTTGTTTCGTATCATTTTAAATTTTTTTTTTTTATCTTTGTTCAGTTTGTTTCTACGTTCCACCAACGAAGACCTGTTCGCACGCACACACACATACTACAGAATCCTGCTAGCTAGCACAATGTAGCCTTTTATCACGACTATCATCTTTTCGTCGAACCGTTTGAAAACTTTAAAAAAAGCCCTTTCGTCTGGCACTTTAACCGAACCATATTTACTTGTTTCACGAATGAGGAGCAAACTGAGGATATAGAGAGAAGGGGAAGTTGGAAAATGAATTTTAGTACAAATGGCAAAGGCATTTTCGTTTACAAAAAAAAGTAAAACAGGAAGGGAATGAGAGACTAATGAGTGATTCTAAAAAAATATATAGATCTGGAAATGAGAAGAGACGTCGATCAACAGACTACTCTCCCAAACGAAGATCACGTTCCAACTCATCAAGTGATATGTACTATTAGGATTTCTCAAATTGTAAGTATAAAACAGAAAAATACTACTGTTCGCAGTTTAACAAGTGTCCTGGACCAAAGAAAAAACATTTTGAATCTTGTTTTTACGTGATCTTGACCACTATTGTACATTTGATATATTACTTCGATGTGTGTGTGTTTGTGAATGGATATAATAATTGAATGCAGTCAGTGCTTATGGCTGAGACATTTTGGAGTGTCAAAAAAGTTTCATTCATTCGGAGCAAATGCACACATTGTATAGACTGCTACTCTGTACATCTTTTTGACAGGATTGTACATCTATTACGTACTAATAATTCTGCAGGGTTTCGTTTCGAATATGTTTCGAAGTCAAGCTGTATTACTTTGAAAAGGGTATTCTTGGCAATATTGTGCTCGTAATGTCCTACATAGTGTGTACAATCTAGTTCGTAGGAAAAATCTCTGTGGTTGGCCAAACATTGTAGATGTAAGCTTTGATACAGTATGGGCTTATGCCTATATGTATTAAATAGAATTATATTTTGATGTAACAAAGTTAATAATTGAAATACTGCCAGTCAAGCCATGAGTTTTCTGCTCATCAACTTTGCGCTCACAGAATCCTTTTGGCTAACATCGAATTTACATTTGTTGTAATTTTCAAATAGTTCTTACAGTGAAAGGTCCAAAAATTAAGATGAGCTGTGGGTATGAGTATTATTGGTACTGTAGGTACTCAGTAGTTTGTAGGTAGTGATCCAGTAAAATACAAGCTTCTTCCTTATCCTTTGGGCATTTTAGCGGAAACAATTGTATCGCAACCTCCTATTTGTATATGTATAGTCATGTATAAGCTCAGCGGGATTTTAGCTCATCGCTTTATACATATGTGTATAATGTTATTTTTTGGGTTTTTCGGTGTATTTTTGTATTGGCTGATTTATATCTCTTGTAATTCGTCGGCATTTGCTTTGTACATATAATGGAGTATTTTGGGGATTCTAATGATTTGTGATGGTTATTAGTATTAGCGAATAATGTTTAATGTATGATGAGAAATATCTTACACAATTAAACTGTTATTTAGTTCTGTGGGTATACCTTACTGCTTCGACGTACAATAATACCTAGTATTTTTGGGTTTCTAATTTTTCATTATGGGACAGTGTTTAGTCAGGTGACACCCTGTTCCCCAGATTTTCCGTCTACTAATTCAAGGGGAACGTTCACAGGGTTCAAAGTTGCAGGTACAAAGCGTGTACTTAGGAGTTTTAGAAATTAGGCTAATTTTTCTGGAAAGTATCGAGGTTTTTGACGTTTGAACTTAATCGTTAAAAGGTTTTAACATACCTTTGAAGATGTTTAAAAAATAAGCAAAAGGCCTACGGTGTCTGTAGTTACAAATTACGAACTTGACCCGAAGAGTAGAAATACGTGTAAGAATCTAAGAAAATAATTCTGTATAAATACATGAAATTATCAGTACATAAGTATATATTATACGCGACGCTCGTAAAAGACATAAATTTGATTTAAAAACTCTAATTACTATACTGATAAAAAGATAGGGAAACCTTAAATGCTTAAAAATTATTTGAATTTGGGTGAATCGCGGTATATGAATCATTTCTGGAGAGTTTTAGGTTTTTTATGTGCAGTTACAAAGAAGGTAATATGTGTCGGTGATGTCGAGGAAATTGAAAAAAATAGCAAGTGTCATGCAAGTAATTGTAGTATCATTCGTCATTTCTAAATATTAATGTGAATTTCTTGTCTTCTTTTTTTCTCCCACAAAAAAAAACAAACATTCGTCCTCCCCATGTACTACCGAATTTCTACTGAACTTCTACACGTTTAAACGATGGACACGAAAAAATACAAAACAAAATGAAAAAAATCCGGTATGATTTACTACTTCAATAGAAATTCTGATTGAACAAAGTACTACCTCTTCTTCGAAAATCTTCTTCATACCTCTTTTTTTCGTTTAGTTTCGTTGTCTGTTGAATTATTTTCTTTTTTTTGTAGTTGTAACCAGTAATCGGTAGACTTTCCTTTTTCCGGTTTTGGGAGGATATCCTAACATTCTTTTAGTAATTCGTTGATACATTGATTTTTTGTTGGTACCATTGTCTCTCCTTTTTTCATAATTCTTCGGAAAAAAACTTCGTGTTCTACTGCTACCGTTATTCATTATTAGTATGACTTCCTCTTCTACCACCTTTTACCATTTGTGTTGCTGTAAAACGAATTCGGAATTAATGTGTTTGAAAAGAAGCGATGGCTGTACATTTTGTTATTGAATTTGGCCACGATCACTACGATGTGTGTGTATATAATTATTCAGTGGCGGCTACGGTGATGACAGTTACAACCGTTCCGGTTCCGGCGACGACTACTATTAAAGCTGCTACGATCCCCCCTCCTACGCGTGTGTCTTGTAATGTTCAAATGGTGTGAATAAGCTACGACTACTTCTACTCCTTCTTCGAAAAAAAACAAAAAAATCCAACGACAGTAGGACAAACAAAAAAGAGGTACCAATTTCCATCCAAGTTCGTTATACTATTTTACTCTTCAATATTATAGTCACGTCGTGTTTTTTTATTCTTCGTATTATTTCGATTGCTTTATCCATGCAGGTAAAGCGTTCATATTTTTCTAGACATAACAAATATTTCCTAGTTTTTCTCAAGTTTGCCGGAAGCTGAAAGATCCGAATATTATAATTATTTTTTCGTATTCTTATGCTGCTGAATTACAAGCTACACTTTTTATTCTACTGCCATGACTTACGTATGTATATGTACGACTTATTGGAATGCCCTTTCAACCTGGTGTTTGTTCTTAATATTGAATTACTCAGTAGTCACTACATTTACCCTTCTATTTGCTTTCTCACCGAGTTCCCGAACAGGGGTGGGGTATTATTAATTATTATATTGTACCGGAAGGTTGGTAGTTTTTTAAATCCTTTTTAGTAAGTGTATACATAATATACTGTTACAGTTGTTTTGACACTTCAATTTGTTGTAGATAGATCAGGATACGACTTTTTACTTTTTTTAAACAAGTTTTTGGATGTTATTGTTAAATGAATTTGTTGGGAATTAACAATGATTTGTCGGGTCCTTACTCCCTCGTCCCCTCGTTCGATTTTACCTCCTCCAGTATTTGCGAGTATTTAACTAACTTTGAGTGTGTACATCTCCAATTACACTTTGCCTCGTACAGTATCAGAGCGATTTCGCCAGTTTTTACTACGGCATTCCCTAAATGTTTAGGGCTTACCTATATATTCCATAGAGTTGAGAAATAATTTCATAACTTCAAGTGATTTCAAGTTCGTATTGGGCTCGTATTCTTATTTTCTCTAATGTACATATACACCCAAGTATTGTACGGAATTTGTTTCATTAACATTTGTTCTTCAGATCTTGAGAAGGGTGGAAAGTATTTTGCGAAAACACACGTCAAAGTTTTATTTATTCGTGCGACAACCTTTTTAGTACTAGTTCTACGGCTTGTACATAGTATTATAATGATTAATTTGCTCGCCAGAAAAAGTTATTTAATCAGTATTATCGCTACCATACTGTGTCATGTTGAGAAATGTACAGGCTAATTAGCGTGTAAATACGTCTGGGAAATCGTATGTTCAAGCGCCGCCATACCATTCTTTTTGTGCTACTGCTACCATGTACTACTACTACTACTTCACTTTTTTTGTACATTTCTGCACATTTGACAAAAACACCGATCGTATGTATGTAACTACCGAGTTCCACAGTTCCCTTGTGTTCGTTTTTTACTTTGTCTGTATTACTTCAACGTATTAGAAACCTTGTTGAGCCTAGAATTTCGCGTAAAATCGTCAGATTCATCAAGACTCAGTTTTCCCCCTTTTTTTTGCTACTGCTACAGTGCCAGTTATTTTTGAAATCTCTCCGTGTACACAAAACCATTACGGAACAAATCGCGTTCGTCAAAAAGCAAAATAACATACACGAGAAATCTTGGTCCTAAATTGGAGTCTTTCGATCTATACAAAAAGTCTGAATAAGTCAATGCTTCAACTTAAATTGACGATTTTCTCTTCCTCGTGGAGTTTAACGCAATAGACGTTGCTGGCTTAAGTGACGAAATCATTGACACACGCTCTTCGTCCCTCCTCTCCGCCCTTGCTTTCTCGATTAACAATCCATAGTAATTATTGTTCGTCTGTTCAAATTAATTTGTACTTGAAAGTTCTTCGTTCTGCACACTTCCAATTGTCTCTACTTATGGTCGATTTTTTTTCGCCACAAGAATTTAAAAAGCTGTTGTTGTTGTTGCTCTTCGAAGATATTTTACTAAAAAAAACTATATAATATATATAAAATATACCAGTCACGCGCATGTAAAACCTTCGCACCGAGAACGCTTTTAAACAATACTGACGACATTGTGCATTTTTTTTTTATAGTGAAAGACTTTTGGACTCAGAAAATAAAAATTTCTCGAACGCAAGTTGTTTATTCGTATGTGTATACTTAACTTATACTTAAAACGAGAGAAAAAATACCATGATTTTCCCCCACGATTTTTTTGCAGTGATAATTGCGATTACTACAAATTATAGTTGGGAGTACCTTTACTACATATGCTGACCGTTTGATATACTTTATTGTTGCTGTCGTTGTTGATTATTGTATTGACCAAACAAATATACATTTTTTTCTATTCTCGCTTCTCTACTTCGCTCAGTTCGTAATTATTAATTACATATAAATATAACGTATGGTTGTTTGTTGACGATTTCTCTAAAGGTACGTTGCGATTATCGCCTTAAATTCCTATCTCTGCTATGGAGTCGTACGGAAAGGGCGAACATTATCAAAAGAACTGCTAATATTTACTTGTTTTGATGTGCTTGATTCGTTTTGACAGTGACGTAGATTCAACGTGAACTCGAAAGAACAGAGAACTCCACGAAACAATTATGAGATAGATCCTTCATAACGACCACGACAACAGCAACAACAGCTCCTACGCTCTACTCCAACTTCGAGACTTCGAAAAACAAAATCTACCAAGTCTTATGTATAGTGCCGAAAGGAAATTTTTTTTTTAATCTCACAAAAGAAAACGCTGTTGTTTCACGAGTCTCTTTGTTCTTCTATATTTGATCCTACTGCTTTCAACTGTATAGAACGTAAACAAAGCTGGGTTTTAGATTTTTTCCCCTTGCTTTTGATTATCGTAATTTAATAATGATACATTCAAAATATGAAATATATATTTATATTTACGTTTTGCTCTCCTCTTCTCGTAGCATTAATGATAGACACCCACGTTGATGATTTTTTAACTCCTCGTGAAACTTTAATAATTTATATACTTAATTATAATGATTTAAACATATTATATATACTTAATATTATATTCTGCCCAGATTTTGATGACGTTAAATGACAATGGACAGTTTTGTAACCTCCAAATGGTTTTATCCTGGGTAATTTTTTTTAATTACACGCTATTCTATCTGCGTATTGAATCTACCTGTGTATCCCCTTGGTTTGTTACGTCTACAAATAAAAATCATGACTCCTCGTTTGTTTTAAAGGCGTGGTTGGTGGAAAGAGTACCAAGGTGGCAATATAACAATGATACATACAGGGGATTTAAAAAAATATTTCTCCCGGTGTGGTACAAAAGTAGGGAAACCCGAGTATGTCGTTCCCCTCAAAAAATTCCTCGTCAACGAATTTCTTTGTAAAGTCGTTACATAAACAACTGCTGTTATTTCTTGTTTTTTATACTATATTACCGCGTTGATCAAAAGTTCTCTATATATGAAAAACAGATCTTCGACAATGTTGTTGTTGCTGTTGGAATGCTATTTCCTACATAATAATATTTGTGTCAGTGCACGAGAATCAAATGTGACGTAGTTTTTAGGTAATATTCAAATAATCTGCGTCTAACCTTACAGTCTAA
>JAQGBT010004831.1:0-15637 GCA_034698585.1 Disparrhopalites patrizii
CTCTCTCTCTTTGTCTCTCTTTGTCTCTCTTTGTCTCTCTTTCTCTCTCTCTTATTCTCTCTCTTTCTCTCCCTTTCTCTCCGTTTCTCCCTTTCTCTCCGTTTCTCTCTTTCTCTGTTTCTCTCTCTTTCTCTTTCTCTTTCTCTTTCTCTCCCTTTCTCTTTCTCTCCCTTTCTCTTTCTCTCCCTTTCTCTCTCTTTCCCTCTCTTTCTCTTTCTCTCCCTTTCCTTCCGTTTCTCTCTTTCCCTCTCTTTCTCTCTCTCTTTCCCTCTTTTTCTAGCTTTCCGGCATTTCTCTCTCTTTCTCTTTCAATCGATTTCCCTCTCATTTCTGTTTCCTTCGCGTTCCCGCTCATTTGTCTCTCTCCCTTATGTTGTTGTTAATCATGGTTGGAATCTCTGACCTCAATCCCCCGGCCTGTACCTCCGGTAGTACAATGCACAAGAGTCATTCATCCTTACATAGCATACATACGTGTATTCCGTCGTGTAGTACTGCAACTCAAGTAGTAAAATTGCGACTAAAATTCCTTGTGTCTCTCTCGCAACAAGAGTATCTCACATACCTCAGCCCTCCTCCTCCCCCTGCTATGGGGAATATTGAAGAGGAGAAGAGACAGACACATACTGTCTTACCAGCGATATTATTATCGATCATATGTGTATTTAACGTAAAGAGGCAGGAAGACAACTTGAAAGAGAGAGAGAGAGAATGAGAGGGAGAGAGAGAGAAAGGAGAAATTCCATGGTGAAAGCTCCATGGTTGAAGGGGCGGAAGAGGGGGAAATCGTAACAAAATTGAGGTAGAGCTAAATTTGTTTCTACATATAACGGCGAGTGGGATAGCTCTGTTCCAAAAACTTCCGTGAAGGGTTGAAAAGAGCATTTGCCTCTAGTGTGTACAAATGGAGACAAGTGACTTGTCATGTCTCTCCTGTCCCTCTCTCTCTCTCTCTCTCCTTCTCCCCTCCTGTTCCTGACTATGAAGAGGGAGCACGGGCATACTTGAATTCATTAATTGAAAAAGGAACGACAGGGGACATGAAATTACCTTATTGCTCCTTTCCAACAACACATCACCATTTCCATATAGTAGTCCCGTCCTCTTGTCTCCATTCCTTTGTCTTCTTTTCCTTCTCCTTCAAAAAGTCCTGTAATATCGTATGAGAGAAGAAAGCAAGGAATGGTCTTTCCCCTCTTTAAATAAAAAAAAAAAGAAAGAAAGAAAAAGTCCACTTGATGTCGCACACGCAAAGGTCCATTCATTAGATGATTATTAGCGTCAAAAGCATTATTCTCCCTCCTTCTTCCTTTTTCCTCCTCGACTCCTGTGGTATTCTTCTCTGACAAAAAGTCAAGTATAGGTTTCCCTCCTCCTTCCCCGAAAGAGAAACCACTTGGTATCTTTTAAGGGGTGTACTTTCCCCCTTCCCGCGCATTTCCTTTACTATAAGCATTAAAAATGAACCTTGAAAGGAAAGGTAGGGAGAAAAGGAGGAAATGAAACAAGAGAGTCTGACGGGGTTACAAGGGGGATGAACATGTCGTGTCAACTAAATAAAAAAAAACCCTGGGCATTGTGTGTATAGGGAAACTAAGAAAAGGAAGTTGGCGTCAGAAGGGTATGTACACTATGCTAATAGTGATGCTGATGATAATAATAATTATTATTTCCCCTCACCCTCCCCTCCAAAAATGCCGGCGGGATATTGGAGGTCCACCTAGATGGACGTGCAATCGGCTGTCAAGAGGAGGATAGGTCGTTTCTTTCCCCGAACATGTATGGTATAATTAAATTAAAGTGACACAGACCTCAAAAGGAAGGTAGTGGTAGCAAGTATTCCATTACAATTCCATCCTTTACAAAACAGACACGGTCACTCCGTTCTCCATAGGAGCTTTCGCCCCATCCATTCAATGGATATGCATATGTGTGCGTGAGTGCATATGCTGTACGCTCGTATGTAAATACTCAGCCCGAATTCCTCCAAAGAGGGAATTTCCCCCTACCTGTATCTACGCATATGTTCACAGTTGTGTCTCTATTTGGTCCGTCTGCATCCAGTACTTTCCCTAATAATCAAAATGGAATCAAGTGAGACATTTTTCTTTTCGACGGGCAGAGAGAGGAAAAAATCAGAGGCAGATATGGAAATAAGGAGAGAGACAGGGAAGAGTCTCACCAAAATCGGGGGATGCGGACCGATTGAGTGAGAGACGGAGACGTGAGAGCATTTTGGGGTAAAGTAAATATGCACACACCTTTCAATCCAAAGTAGACACAGGTAGAGAGAGACGGAGAGGAAATGACAGATGAATGGAGAGCTGGAGACAGAAAAAGCGAGACAAGAAAATAGAGAGAATTAGAAATAAAATGAGAAAAGAAGAGTGAAAATTAAAAATAAAATGAGAAAAGGAAAGAGTGAAAATTTGAAATAAAATGAGAAAAGAAAAGAGAGAGAATTTGAAATAAAGCGAGACAAAATTGGGAGAATCTGCGAGAACGAGGGAGACAAAGAGAGGGAATGATAGAGAAAGCCAGAGACTAAAAAATAAAATTAGAAACAGCGAGAATGAAAGAGAAAGAATTTGAAATAAAGCGGGAAAGAATGGGAAAAAAAGAAAACTAAAATGAAAAAGACAAACTTAAAAAGATAACCAGAATGAAGACGACAAAATTAAAAAGATAATCAGAATGAAGACGACAAAATTAAAAAAAACCAGAATGAACAAGAAAGAGTTGGAAACAAAACCAGAATGAACAAGAAAAAATTACAAATAAAGCGAGAAAGAAGGAGAAAGAAATATTTAAGGTGAAATCGAGAAAGAAAGAGAAAACTAGAAAGAAAGTGAGAATAATGTGGAGAAAATTAGAGCTAAAATGAGAATAATGTAGAGAAAATTAGAAATAAAATGAGAATAATGTAGATACAATTAGAAATAAAATGAGAATAAAGTAGCAAAAATTAGAAATAAAATGAGAATAAAGTAGCGAAAATTAGAAAGAAGATGAGACAAATAGAAAGAAAGAGAGAATAAAGTAGAAAAATTAGAATGAAAGCGAATTAAAGAGAAAGCGAGCACTAATGAAAGAGAAAGGTTCGAGCGAGGACTAATGAAAGAGAATGATTCGAGAGAAAGCGAGGACGAATGAAACAGGGAAGAACAGGGTACAGTTAAGAAAGAGGAAGAGAAATTGAGAGAGCGAAAAGGAGAAAAAGAGATGGGTGAGATAGAGAAAAAGGGAGAAAGATCGAGAGCGGGAGCAGAAGAGAGTAAGAGGGAGTGAAAGAGGCAGGAGATGAAAGAGAAAAAAAAGGTAGAGTAAGAAGTGAAAGAGACAGAAGAAGAAGAGGGAGAAATACAGAGAGAGAGAAGAGTACATAACTCCCTGGGAATATTTGCCTTGCTCTAGGGAACTTTAATGAGAGATTCCTGCATGCATATGTACACACATAGCCAGATGGGGAGTAAAGACATGTATGTAATGTAGTGGGCTAAATGGAGAGAATGGACGGACTCGTTTTCCCTTTCTGCTAATGCTACCACCTTCTTCTTCGTCTTCGACTACATACACATCTACTCCTATTGCTTGGTAGAGCCCCAAAAACATGTTATTACCATCGATTGGACTCCTCCTTCAGCAATCACCTATCCTTCAAACACACACATGGACACATACAACTTACAATTCTTTGGCCAAATAGACACAATGCAAAAAGCTTAGAACAACACATTGTGAAAGGAACTCGCACTCTCGGGTATCTCTCTCATTTCTACTCTTTCACTTTACATTTTTTTCTCCAGAATTTCCCCCACACATTCAAAAGTAGCCTGGGGGTTCGGAATAACTTTGAAGGTTTTCACTCCTTTACTCTCTGCAACACTTTTTCCGTGTCGTCAGTTTGGTGTTAACTGGGAACAAAGAGGATGAAGGAGGGAGGCGGTGAGGTTGGGAAAGTCTTTAGTACTGCTGGGGATTAAATACAAAAGTCTCACTTTCCTCTTTCTCGCTCTCTCTCTCAATCTCTTTTTATCTTCCCGTTTTGTATTTGTGAAATCTCCTTCCTAACTCTTTGATTCTTTCCTTTTGCCCGTTGCTATCACTATTTTGCTTTCCCTGGCATTCTCCTTCACTATCTGGATTCTCTGATCTCTCGTGTCACTGGATTTCTTCTTCTCTTATAATCATGCTCTTCATTCTCACTTTTTCTATTCGCCATTCTTCTTGCCATCTCTTTGCTCTTTCATTTTGACTCACTTCGCTCTCACACTTTCACTCCTTTTGGTCTCTTAATGTCTGTGTTCTGGCTTTCTCTTTTGACCATCACAATTTTTTCTTTTTAGTCATGGCTTTCTTCTCATATTCTCTCTTTCTCTCTCGTTGCTGCTCTCACTTTTCCTCTCTTTTTATCTTTCAAGTTTCTGTTGTCACTCGTCTTCTCTTTTTCTCGTTTTTGTTCCTTTTCTTACTCTTCTTCTCTTCCTTTTTCTTCCTCTTTCTCTTTTTCTTTCACTTTTATTTCCTCACCCTTTCTCTTTTTTATTTTCATCTAACTTTCTATATCATTTTCTCTCTGTTTTTCTTTTCCCTTCTATTCCTATTTGGTCCTCTCTTTAGTTTTCTCTCTCTATTTGTCTTTTCCCCTCCATTTCGCTTTGTTTCTCTCTTTAGTTTTCTCTCTCTATTTTTCTTTCCCCTCTATTTATCTTTGTTTCTCTCTTTAGTTCTCTCTCTCTCTATTTTTATTTTTTCCCGGTCTGTCTCTGTTTCTCTCATTCGTTTTCTCCCTCTCTTTCGTTTCGTCTCTCGCTTTCTTTTCCCCCTCTCTGTCCCTCTGTTTCCTCTGTCTTGCTGTCTCTGATTTTCTCTCTCACTCGGTCCCTGTCCATCATCAGGTTGTTTCATTCTGCAAAATTTCTCTCTGGTGTCTGCATCCGCTTGAATTTCGGTCTATCCATGAGCTGCCTCCTTTGTTGCATTTGAAAATTTTCCTTGCACTCGCTATCAAGTATTTTCTCTTTTGTTCTCTATTTTGATTCTGCTGTACTGTCTCCTTGATTCTGACTTCTAGTTTTTGATATTTCCCTTTTTTTACGATCTTTTTTTCCTCTCTCTACCTTGATATCTTCCTCTTTCGCTCTGTAAAATGCTTGTATAGTACACTTGCTCACCCATCCTCGAGTACTTTTCTTGTTTTGATAAAGAATTGCAATCCTCCACCATCCTGCTAATGTCTTTTACCATACCTTTCCCTGTCTTTGTCTCCCTCATTTTCACCTTGATTCTTTCGCTCCTTCACTCGACGTCTCCCCCTCCATCTTCATCCCTCTCGGCACAAAGTCTTAAAAGCATTTAAAGGAGTACAAGTTCCCATGGATGAGGGGAATGACAAAGAATGCTCAAGTTTGAACTAGAAGTTGTGGTTGAAAACAGCATTTAGCTCCTAAATTCACATACCAAGATCTTCCCCTCTTGCATCGTCTCATGCTTGTGAACCTTGACAATTATATCAAGTTATACGTATACCTATTCATATATAAAGTACACAAAATAAAGTACATATCTTCAACCACGTACATACATGTGCATGTATGCATAGGAGCATTTAGCAACTCTTTTCCAGTTGAGGAAGTGGCGGAGATCCGCTTTAGAAAATCTGACAAAAGCATATGAGCATTAGAAGTTGTAGAACATCAAAAAGCGCATCCATTCTCTTCCTCTTTCATCCTTGTTTTTTTTTTGCATGGTGGAGAAAAGCTTATTTTCACATGGCGAGGAATGGAGAAGACGCCAGAAGTGAAATGGTGGGGAGACAGAGCCTGTGTAATACTGCATACTCCACTAAATCCCATAGTAATTACATTGGTGTGTCCACACACACAACCAACTTCATTTCCAACCCAAAGAGCTCCGGATAAAAGCTTTTGTATGCACCTGCCCCGTGTCTCCTCGAATTTCCCTACAAGTACTGTCACTTTCCATGGCAGAGCAATGGGGAGGATCGGAAAAGATCCCAAGAATTTGTGGGAGATAATATCTTTTTCTCGGCATTGAAGGGGTTAGCACATGTAAATACATCACAATGTGTTTTGTCCGTACCCGAAAACTATGTAATACCACTTTCTCGAAGCTCCTCTCCCTCCTATGTTAATCTCTTCATTGGAAAAGCTTTTTCCCAAGGACATGGGGTTTCTCCTTCTGTATTATTTACACCATATTATCCCCTTTCTTGTTTTGTTACTTTCTCCCTTTACCCCCAACAAATTTTATTTTGCCCCGGTGAGTGAATTGAGAAGAAGGAACTATGTATTAGAATACATTAGTACTTTTTGCGAGAACATTTTTTCTATTATATAAATGAGCTTAGAAGCCTTTTTTTATTCTTTTGGGAGAAAGCTATTTCTTTTTTGGGAGAAAGTTGAATCTCCTTTTGAAGAGAAATTCATCCTATAAGAAAGTCATTTGTTTTATGAGAAGAAAGTTGTTCATTTCGCCAGTATAAATTTTTATGTTTCATAGGGGGAAAGTGCGCTAATTCAAGAAGGTTGTTTCCACTTTTAAGGAGCAAAAAATGGCTTGTGGTTAATTGTTTGAATATACAAAGAAGGGACGGCAAGGGTTAAATCCTCCATTGGAGAAAGTTAGGGTGACCGTCAAAGGACGGACAAAAAAAGACTTTTGAAGGACCAAATATTTATTCATAATAAATGAGAAGAAAATACTTTAAAAAACAGTCACAAAGTCCTTCCACATGATTAAGCAATAAAGGGAATTGTCCCAACTTACACCCCCGAAAAAAAAGGGACTAACCCCAACCACATACCCTCACAAATTTCTCCCAGCTGCTTTGCCTCCATTAATCCTCTCTCTCTCTCTCTTCCGCCTCACACACGGAGACGGAGGAAAAAGTTAATAAATGATGATGCTCCAAATTCTCCTATTTTTTTTCTTTCTCCCTCGTACCACAAGCGTCCTGGTTCTCTCCGGCTTGAAACAAAAAGAAGAAGGAATGAGGGACAGGGGAAATTATAGAGATTTCCCCCCACCCACCCGCCAATGGGATTTTGCCCCTTCTCCCTGTCCCTACTAATAATACATTGAGTGATTTGTGAATAGGTAAGAGAAAGTAATTACTATTAAAAGAAACGATTCCTCCGAGGCCTTTTCACGATTGAGAGGCTTGTAGATGGGAATAAATGCCAAGGGAAAAAACGGGACTTTGGGAATAATTGTGAGATGGAAAAAACGTTTTACCTTTAAAGCAAAAGACGGATGGGAAGGGTGGAAGAGGCGGGAGAGCTCAAGAATAAAAGGTTTCAATGTCTCTACATCAGTTGGCAAAGAGGGAAAAAATGAAGAGAAGAGCGAAGGAGGGAAACTGAGGGAGTGAAATGTGCTTTAAATAATAATAATAAAAGAAGTAGTTTCCTACTGCCACCGTTACCACGATTGCCTCAACGGCAAATGCCTCTCATTCTATGGATAATAGGGAAGGTACAACTCCTATTTAATTTAATGGCATCCGCACAACAACTCCTTTGGAGTCCGTCTCTCATCCCTTACTTTCTCTTCGTCTTCCAGCTGCTGTGTGGCCGCATCAATCCCACGACATCCGTCCAAGACAGCTTCCTTGGACGAACGAAAAATAACGCTTAAAAGACTACATTCATCTACAAGGGTGGATGTCTCAGTATAACTAAAGCAAATTTAAGAGATCCAAAACAATCAAAAGTTTCAAAGCGGGATCTTGCAAGGTAGGGACGTAGGCAAAATAATGAGAAAAGGAGAGAGCAAGCAAAATCATGAGATAAATGAGTCCGAAAATAGTCATGTTTCACTCCGGACAAAAAATACTCGAAATTTTTTTAGAGGAGGCAAAAGAAACCAGGGCAATTTGAAAGGATGAAAAGGGAAACGATACACTGAAGGTGTGAAGAAGAGACGCGGGATTTTAAAAACGTGAATGAAGGAAACTAGACAGATAAAAACGTGACATAAGAAATCAGTGAGATAAAAAATTGAAATCCATGAAAACCAGAAAGTTTAAGTTATAATGGCAGAAATGGGGGAATTGAGACAAGGATAAAATATTTTAAACCAACAAATAGAAGATAATAGAAATAGAAGAGAGTAGGCTTTCAGTTCCCCCCTGAAAAAAGAAATGGAGATGCCCCATCACTCATTTCCATTGTGTTTCCCAGCCGGGTTTATATGGAGATCATGGGTGTGTGGCAAAGGCCCCCAGGAAGCTCTTGAGTGCATTCAAATGTGACAATTACGGGGGTCAAGCCCAGAGTGATAGAACCCACAGTCACGATTGCCACTTTGCTCCTTATCATCTTTCTCCCCTTTCCCCTCTTGCCTCTTCCCTCCCCGTCCATATGTAATTGCTATAAAGGGTCCCAGGATCTAAATATTACATTTCTCACTCTCTCTCTCGCTCCCTCTCCCCCTCTCACTCTTTCCTTTTCTATAAGATAGTCTGGGACTCACAAAAGTAAATAATTACATTTAGATTGTTCCACATACGGACGATGTGGGATTCTTTGGAGGGAGAAAACATGATTTTCATCCACCTTTGCAGAACTCATCCTTCTATCTTTCCGTCTCTCTATCCCTCTCTCTCTCTTTCTCTCTCTTTCTAACTTTTTCTATAATTTTTTTCTTCACTCTTTCTGTCACTTATATATTTTTTCTCTTACTTTCACTCTCTTTCCTCTCTTTCTCTCTCATGATGTCTCTTTTTCTATCTATGCTTCTCTTTCTTTCTCATGCTGTCTCTTTCTCTATCTATACCTCTCCTTCTCTCTCTTTGTTTCTCACTTTCTCTCTTTTTTCTGAACCTTTCACTCTGGTTCTCTTACTTTCACTCTCTTTTCCTCTCACTTTCTCTCTCTTTTTCTATCTTTCTCTCTCTTTCTCTCTCTTTCTCTCTCTCTTTCTGTCTCACTTTCTTCTCTTTCTCTCTCTCTTTCTGTCTCACTTTCTTCTCTTTCTCCGTCTTTCTATATCTTTCTGTAGCTTTCACTCTCGTTCTCTTACTTTCACTCAAATTCCCTCTCTTTCTTCCTCTTTTCCTCTCAAATTCTTTCTTCCTTTCTCTCTCCCTCAACTCCATTCTCTCTTGAATACTAACTACGATGGTCTTCCAACCTGTCCTACGCCACATACTACCAGAGGAACCCTTTTTCCTATTAACTATCACTCCTTCCTCGGTGGAGAAGGTATCTTTCCTGCACGTCCCAGGGAATGGGTGTAATACTAGAAGCAAACAAAAAAGGAAAGGTGAGAGAAGGAGAGACTTACTGGATATTGTTATTTCTCTCTCTCTCTCTCTCTCTCTCTCTCCAACTTCTACCTTCAACAAAGGGTTTACTCCAAGGGAAAAGATAGAAAAAATAGAAGCGGAGGAGGAAAGAAGACAATTTCCTCCGGTATGTACGTGCACGTACGCGCCCTCATAGATAATGTATAGGTATGGAATTGAAATGGTTTCGTATTTGTACCTTATCATGAGGTCTTATCTACCATGAGAGAGAGAGAGACAGAGAAAGAGCGGGAGAGAAAGAACGTTTAAATATACATAACAATACACTTCTATCCTCTGGAAACGGAGTGGTTTACTTTAGAACAACATAATTCTCCCCTGCTTTATCTGATGTCCTCTGTTTCCTCTTTCTCTCTCTGCCTCTCTCTCTGCTTTTCTCTCTCTCTCCTTCTCTAGCTCTATTTTCGATTCTCAACGTGAGTAGAAGTACACGTAGTATTCAGGAACTACCACATAGTACACATACATACAACAACACGATTCCATCTGTCTTGTTGCCGTCACTGTTGAGAACGTTACTGTGTACAAATGTGTGAGTGTGTGTGTTTTTTTTTGGTGAGAGAGTGCATGGGTATACATATGTGTAGGAAGGAATTTAGTCAATGCTAAGATATATGTCGTGACTTGTAGTTTAGCAGTAGTGGTAGTAAGAGGAGGAACGGAAGAGCGTTGAGAACAATCCTCCACCACAACAAACTTCTTCCTCCACAAATGATAATGGTTACAGGGATAAGTACGGGAATAATAGTTCGAGAGGGGAGAGAGATAGCGAGGGAGAAGGAGAGAGAGAGAAGGAGAGGAATCAGTTGGAATGAAAATCGACAATTGTGTTCACCACACATATAAGTATGTACACAAGAAGCCGTGCAGGAGAGAATGAGAGCGAGGGAAAGGAAGAGACAGAGAGAGCGAGAGAGACAGGGAGAGAGAGAGAGGTAGAATGATAGACAAGAATGTACTTCTTACTCATCCCGTAGCTATCACATGGATACAATCTCTTCTAAACTTCTTCCTTTCTCTGCTCTTCTCCCTGTTTCGTCTCTCTTTTCTTACCTCGATCCTTCTCTCTCTGTATCTGCTCCGAAGCATTGCTATTCCTGTGTATCTCTTTTATTTTCTCTCTTTCTTTCGCTTGGTCTCTCTTCATGCCTCTCCTTCTCTCTGTTCTCCCTTCTCTTTTTTGCTCTCTCTCTCTCTTTGTCTCTGTTACCATCTCTCTTTAACTCTGCTGCCTCTATCAATTTTCTCTTTCCATTTGCTCCTGGCCATTCATTTGCCTCTCTTTCTCTTCTTCTCTCTCTCTGTTGATGTCTCTCTATCCCCATCTCTCTTTGGCACTCTGTCTCGTCCTCTCTCTCACTCTCCGTCTCTTGCTCTCTCTATTTCTCTCTCTTTCTCTATTTCCTTCTGTAGCTCTCTCTATTTATTTCTCTTGCTCTATTTCTTTCTCTTACTCTCTCAATTTCTCTCTCTGTGGCTCTCTCCCATGCTCTCTATTTTTCTCTCTCCTCTGCGGTTCCGTCTTCTCCGTACTCGCTCCATCTCTCTTTGGCTATCTCTTCCTTGCTCTATCTTGTCCTCTCGCAGTCGCTATTTCTCTGTCTTACACTTTCTCGCTCTCTCTCTTGCTCTTTGTTTTGCTCTATCTCACTCTCTCTCTGTCTCTGGCACTTTCATTTGTTCGTTCTCTATCTTGTGCTCGCTTTCTCTCTGCTCTTCTCTATTCCATGTACTCTCGCTTTCTCTCTGTATTCCGCTCTCTCTCTCTCTCTCTCTGTTTTTCTTTATTCTGCTCTGTCTGTTATCCTGACTCTCTGTGTCCCCTGTTACTTTCTCTTTCCGCCTTTTATAGTCTTTGTGTATCCGTTACTCCCGCTGTGGCTCTCAACATCTCGTTGAAAAACAAACCGTTTCCGTTGTGTTGAGCAAGAGAAACAGAAAGATTTTCCCCAGGAATTCCTGTGAACAAACATATTTGATACTTCTCGGTTTTAGTGGTGGTGGCTTGAGGTTTTAGAAAGAGGGTGGTGAGTTCCGCACCTGAACATCAAACAAAAAATGGAGGTAAACTTTAATCTATGAAACGTGTACAAACATTCCATGTAAGTTAACCATGCACCTTCCGGGTGTTTGAATGTGTTGTAGAGAGTTGAAATGTGTTATTTTTTTTTGGACCTAAAAGCAATGTGTGGTGGGATGGAGGGGCGGATGAGGGGGAAATGATGGGGGTAACCACTAAAGGGGAAGGATGTGTTGTTCCTAACGTTGATTGATAGGTTTTGTATGTATGAAGTAGCCAAGGACTTTGGGAGGGAGTGGGAGGAGCCGGTGAAAGTACACATTACATCATGGTTTTATTGCAAATAATAATAAAAAAAGGGTATATTCTTCCTTTAGCGGGTAATCACTGGTGGAGAGTGATTCGGGGGATGGAGAGAGGCACAGAGGGAATGAGAGAGAAAGATGGGAGCAGGATGGATGGAGATGGCACTAATAATAAGTCCTACATACAGGCTTTATGTATGTGATGATGGGTGAATTACTCCGATAATTGCTGTCGTTGCAAAAGTTCCTGCTCCGCCTTCTCTTCTCCTGCCTCACGTGCTGCCTATTATGAAAGCCACCGTTATGCAGGATACTTTAAACCGGCACATTTTTGCCCAGTATGGATTATAGGATGGGAAATAGACCGCTACTCTGATAGTAACTGGACGTTCATAAATCCTATTAGTAAATAAAGGTGTACCTTTCTCTCACATTCCTTCTCTTTGGATTACAGTTTATATTTGCTATTAGCACTAAATTGTGATTCCAATACAGATGTTTATTTATAACTGAGATTATTTGGGACGAGTGTGTTACTTTTGCTTCTGTCACTTGTTCCCATTTTCACCTGATATCTTTATCATTTACGTCCAATGTTCTTTTTTTTTTCTTTTTGTAACTGCTTTTTATTTTTCTCGAAGTATCTAACCTTTCGTTTTCGATCTCAAATAAGTTTAGTTTTTTTTTTCCATTTTCAGGTTTATCTCAGAAATTTTGCTGTTTCTTCGTTTTTTCTGGCTTATCTCATAAATTTTACTTTCACTTTCTTATTCTGGCGTAACTCATAAATTTTGCTCTAGCTTTCTTTTTCTAGTTAATCTCTTAAACTTTGCTTTCTCTTTCTTTTTCTGGTTTATCTCATAATTTTTTCTTTTTCTAACGTTTGCTGGCTTATCTCTTAAATTTTTGATTTTTGTCTGGTTTATCTCCAACAAATTTGACCTTCGGTTCCTTTTCTGTTTTATTCAATTTATATTTGGTTTTTCTTTTATATGTTTTATTTAATTTATATTTGGTTTCTCCTTTTTGATGTTTTATCTCAATTAATATTTGTTTTCTTGTATTTTTTATGTTTCATATAAATTAATGTTGGCTTTTTCTTTCTTTTTTGGGATTAATCTCAATTCATTATTTCCTTTTCTTTCTTTTACGGATTAATCTCAATTTATTTTTGCTTTCACCTCCTTTGTTAGTTTTATCACTTTCGTATTTTGCTTTCGCGTGTTTTTCTATTTTCTTATTACAGTATTTTCCTTTTATTTCTGTAATTGATTTCATTTTCTCTGTTGCATCTGTTTCTCTTTTCGTTTTTCTCTCTTCCTCTTGTTTTATCTCTGGCGTTTCTCTTCCATTTTTGGTAAGTATTTTTGATTTTTGCTTTCCCTGTCATTTTCGGCTTTCAATTAAGTAATTTTTGCTTTCTCTCGTAAGGTTAACTTGTGACCTTTTGGCTCATAGTTCGTTTTATTTTTGTTTGTCGCTTTGTTCATACTTTCTATGTTTCCATAAATATTTTGTTTTCCCTTCCAGCATCTCGATTTTCTATTTCCTATTTTCTATGGTGTGATGTAAATAAAACTTATATGTTTACCCGCTTTATTACTCCCGCTGACGCACTTGCAAGAACTTCTCCGTCCATTTTCACCTCTTACAAATTTTGCAGGTCCTTTTCTTTGAATTCTGTTTGGTACAAAAATATTTGCAGAGATTATAATTAAACCTACTCCTTGTCTTCTTACGACCAGGATAAGTATGCTTAAGTACATGACAACAAAGATTTTCATGCTGCCAGGGGAAGATCACCCTATTAGGGATACTGTAGTTGCAACATTGGTGTAAGCGGCTCTAGAAGTACGTAACTCTAGCTTATTACTCCTTTACTTCTTCTTTGACGTCTTCTTCCCCCTCAAACTCTCCTGGTTCATTTCACTGACAATGAGTCTGCAAAGGTAAAAAAAAGGTCGGATGAAGAGGAAAAAGATGTAGACGGAAATAGTTTTCAAGTGAAATACGGAACGACGCTCGGCAGACAACATACGCATAAGTGTTTTGCTTGAGAAAAGAAACAAGTGCATGGGAGAGGCTTTTCAGGTGGTCTATAAGCGTTAGCCAGGAGAAAGAAAGGTCCTCAAGATGCGAAAGTGAAAGTGAGAGAGAGGGAAGCAAGACCAAAAAAAAGACAAAAAAGAAAAACTAGAAAAAAAGGAAAGAGAGAGAAGAGAAAGAAAAAAAAGTAGTAAGAAGGACCCCCAAGTACCAAGATGAAAATGACGCATCCTGAAAGGATGAAGATCGTTTTCCTCGGATTTCCCCGCCATTCCCTGTAAATAAGTAGTCGTCATAAACGAGGTAATAATATCATAAGCGGTAAATTGTGAAGAATAGAAAAAAATGGGAACTTTCCCCCTTTCTTCTTTTGCCGACAACACCCTTTCTTTCCCCCTTTTTCCCCCGTCCTTTCTCCTACCTACAATTGTACATGATGAACCATACTACTGTTATTGATCAAAACACACACACACCAACAACTGCATGTGCATATACGTGGATACAAGAAGGAAAGAGCTGTTTCCTCACCCAATATGACACCTTCTTACAAAATACCATTAACACTTGAAGAGCCATCGTTTGTATACATTTTCCCATTTTTCCCGGTGCATCCATCCGTCATTCAAAATAAAGGTGGGGGAGGGGAGGAGGGAAAGTTTTTTGGGGGGGAGGGGAAGAAAAAATATGTTGGTAATGGTGTTTTTTTGTCAACTACCAAGGATTTTGGTAGACTCCATAAAAATGTAAAAGTACTTTGTCTGTCCACTCTCGTAAGCCTCGTAACATTCTCTCCTTTTGCTCTTGTCCCAACTTTTGGAAGTAACTAGGAGGGGGAGATTGGAGAAAAGAAGAAGAAGGGCACGATGGGTGTAAGTGAATGTAAATTGTGGGAAGGGGGAAAAATGGACTGAGTCGGTCCTCTTTTGTCCTGAGGATGTAAATAGTACTTGTCCCATACGAGGACGAGGTGATAAGGCAAGTTTATAGATTTTGATTACGTGACCGTGTAAGTGCATACCACGACACATGTAATTATAGATATATATACATATATGGGCGGACTTGTACCATATATATACCGGCATAAGTATACATCTCTCCTTCTTTGATGACAATTGTCACGACGTGCCACTACTGTACGTTGAGGGCAACGGCGGTTGCAGTATACATAAATGCCCTTATGTGTGTACATATGGAGTTGCTCTCTCCTTGGTGCATGTTGCCCTCACTGCCAATTCCGAAGGTGGTTATTTATTCAATGCCTAGTCAATGGTTCGTGACGAGTAGGCATCGATGAGGCTGACTATTTACTATTTCCAAACCACCACACACAAGCCATGGACTCCTCTCCACTATTTACCCCCGCATAAATTCCGCCCGCAGCCCCTGCCACTAAACAAAAACACTGGAGAGCATGTCAGCCAAGACCAAACGGAGGGGACACAAAAAATTTAGAAGATACGAGGGGAAAGCATAAAATTCCAAGAGGTAGAAACAATTGTGGAGGAAGACGTAAAAATAAAGGGAAATGGGTACATGGAGATATATACACCAAATGACATGAAAAGAAGAGATACTTAGCGAGGGACAAAAACCGACAGGAGGGATTGAGCGGGGTAAGATGAGATGTTAGGAATTAGGAGAGAAAACACGAAGATCGGGAGGAAGTTGGTTTATTGGAAGTCGCCGTCAAGGGATTGGGCAGTTGAAAAACAATGGAGATCAATAGAGAAAGTCAAAGGGAGAAGATAGTGGAGAAAGTCAAAGGGAGAAGATATCAGAGAAAGTCAAAGGGAGAAGATATCAGAGAAAGTCAAAGGGAGAAGATATCAGAGAAAGTCAAAGGGAGAATATTTCAGAGAAAGTCAAAGGGAGAATATTTCAGAGAAAGTCAAAGGGAGAATATTTCAGAGAAAGTCAAAGGGAGAATAT
>JAQGBT010004832.1:0-15636 GCA_034698585.1 Disparrhopalites patrizii
CATTTTGTAAAAATTTATGGGATTAAGGATTACAGATTATTCCTTTTCCAAAATATTTTGGGGATTTAATCCGGGATATTTAATCCGTAATCCGAATCCGTAATCCAGGGATTTAATCCGGGATTGTCACTGCCTTGTCCATCTGTGCCTGAAATTCTGCTGTTATAGTGAGATGCTGTTATAGAAAACTGGGTAAAAAAACTGATAGTAATAATTAATTAGGAGCACTTCCGGATATATAGTATTGATAATTTAATAAATTATTTCAATATTTACGCAATTTTCCCAAAATGAAGAATTTTTGTTAAAAAAGAATAAAATTGTGATATTTTATAATTGAAGTTCTGTTAGAGAGAAAAAGTTAATTTTAAAGGGGTATGAGATACTGGTTTAATGCTGTTATAGAAAGAAAATTCTGTTATAATGAGAGAAATGTTCTCTAGGGAAGGAAAACCTCTGCTGTTATAGGCAAAATGCTGGTATAGAAGGAGCCATTTTCATTATAAAGCTCTGGGGGGAATCCAGAATGCTTTTATAGTAACAGTGTTTTTATAGAGAGGACTGTTATAGTGAGAGTCGACTGTATATATACGAAATCGCAATGAATATTCATTTAATGCCTGCACAATATTACTAAAATAAAAATTAACAATTTGGCGTAAAAATTATTCATTCATTCATTTAGCGCTGTCTATCTTTAATTATAATCATTGCTATAGTTGTGGAATTTGACGAATTCGTTTAATTTACGTAAAAAACCCGCATGTCCATGATCATATTTGGTGCATTACCAATCATTCGTTCACCCTGAATTTGTTTCTACAACATTTTTATTTTCGTTCCACTTGTGCATTTTTAAAATTAGGTATACATTTCGAAAATTTAATGTAGATTTAGGTTTAGGCCGTATATTTTAGATTTTGAAGCACATACGTGAAATATGTACAGTGGAGTCTCTTTATAACAACTCTCTATATAACAGCATAATGTTAAAAAAATCGTTATAACGTCAGGAAATTTGAGCCGCTGGTATATAAAAGCATGTTAAATGTGTTTCCTACATATAACAGCATTAGCCAAAAATCTCGTTATAACAGCAAAATTTCTGTTCCCGTTGGATGCTGTTATAACGAGACTCTGTGGAAGTTACATTTTCACCAGCTTTTAGGTTCAACATATTTAATAATACTGAATAAAACTGCGTGTATATAGATAATATGTAGATACGTACATACATATACATACATATCTGCATAGTTCATATACATGCATATACATACGTGTAATAACAAATTAATAATACTCGTTATACAATACTAGAGAAAACTCCTATAGCGGTTGTCTCTATAAGGGTGGCAGAAAATTCTTTCAAAAACTTTCCCCAATTACTGGCATAGCAATTTTTGTCCTCACTACAACCGTTTCCCATTGTAGCCGGGAAACTTCCACTAAAAGAATTACAGTTTTAGTTATCTTTGAAATCCTTCCATTCAATCGTAAATCCTTGCGCCGTGCCCGAGCCATCCGATGAGAAGAGCACAATGTAGGGATAAGGGCTAATGGAAGTCGTATTCCACAAAACCCCGTCAAAGTCACCGCTCACCCTGCACAGGAAAAGTTCACAGAAGCATTATGTCCAAGAATCCTTTTCGTATGACAGAAGTTCTTTATAAAAGAAGATATTATATCAACACGTACGTGGCAATATGTCCAGGATACGGGATTTTATTCCCACGTTGCTTATAATCCTGCAATCCATACACTTGAATCACGTCATTCGGGGCTTGGGTGTGAATATCCGCCAGATGGAGCTCCTTGAAATTGAGGATATCTGGAGGTGAACGAACTTTTTGGGTCGTAATTACCACGGCCACGTGCTCGTTATTTCCATACTCAGCCCTTCGCTGAACGCTGGGATACGTAAATTGTCCTTCTGGTTCATTGATGTGATAAACAGCAGTATTGCCTATTCCAAGCTGGCCTACGATGTGTATATCAATACCCTGATTGCTTTCCTCCGCACATGTGGACAGCGCCAGGAAGACGACGCGCGCGCTGATGTTCACCGCAGTTTTGTTTTTGGGTCTGTGATAAAACGACAGTACATAATTCATTAAAAGTATACATAATTTCCAGAGATGGCCAAACTACTTTGGTTCTAAATACTAATTACAAAATACGAATTCACTTGAAGGCTTGAATTAGAAATTATAAATTACATTCGGCTGCTCCCAAAGCATTTAATTACAAATTATAAAATACAATTGTATTTTATGTCGAACTCGAAATATAAATTCCAAAATACGTCAGTAGCTATAGTGAGGCATTTAAATACGTATTTTAATTAAGAAATACAAAGAATTCCATTGAAAATACGTATTTTAAATACAAAATTCAAATAAATGTAGGTATTTAAAATGCGTATCGGATGCGTTCATTTGTATTTTAGAGCAAAATAAATAAATTCTATCTTGACTTGGTGCATTTTAAAAATTACAAAATGCAGCGAAATACTTCCAAAAAATCTCGTGTATTTAAATACAAATTACAAAATACGTGTAGAAAATATTTGTATTTGAAAATACAATTACAAAATACAAAAATGTATTTTAAATACAATGTATTTTGGTCATGTTTGGTAATTTCTCTTGGGCAAATTCACCATTTGTTTTGAACAAAGCGATTTGTCGTGGATATAAAGCATAGATAAATAGTTTTTTTCTTTGAAGCCAGAGTTTGCAATTTCTGTAAATTGATAATGTAAATATGGAGGTACATAAAGCAACCATATTATTACGTACATTTCGTGGGGGATCAGCCCCTGCTGTGTCCAGGCGAATGCAAAGACGCCATCGTGCGGTTGCATTGTGTCGCCGCCTCGAGTAATGCTTATCTGGAGCTCTCCATAGGGCTGAAGAGGCTGAAGAACCCACACACAATATTCGTATTTGCCCAGATTTTCCCCTCGTTTGTAATTTATGTAACTATGGCTGGAGAACATGAGAGGAACCACACCACCACAGCCTTTTTTCACAACAAAAACAGCAACAATTAGAACACTATTATCACATGTGGTCCGTACAATATAAACATCTAAGTGTATTACTAAGGTAAGATTTAATTACCGTAATGACACCAATCCTCCATGTCATTTGGCTGAATCGGGAAGCTCATGGGAACTTCCTGGGCATGGGTGGGCCCGCATAACAAAGAGCAAGCTAGTCAGAAAGGAAATCAGGGATAATTATAATGCTGATACAGTCGAACCTCTCTATAACGGTTCCCCTTAAATCAGCTTATAATCCCCGTTATAACGAAAAACCGCTATAGAGAACCGAAATTTCTATGTTAAGAATTGGAGAAAGTTTTTGAGGGAAGCATTTTCAGCCACCGGTATAGGGAGAAAACCGTTATAAGGGAGTCCGTTATAGAGAGGTTCGACTGTACATACATAGGTATATATATACCTATATGCAGATAAACCAAGGTATGACATCCGTATTCGTAGTGGTTTTCAAATTGGAATTGAATTGATAAGTGAATTGAATTGAAGCTGGTTTTTTATTATGCTTTTAGAGACAAAAACTTTGCCTCCACAACGGTACAAGACGGAATTCAGCGTTTCTAAAGAGAATTTTATTGCGGATCTGGGAGATAATTTTCAATCAGATGGAACAAGAATTATTTAAATTGTGACTGTTATTCCGCACCAAATTCAAAAAATTCAACTTTTATTAAATCAGTTCTACCAAACTAGATTTATTCAACGTGAGTCCACCAAAAAATTCCACTCAAAAATGCTTAAAAAAGTAGTTACCCTCACATACTACGAAGAGTAGAAACACTTTCCCAAATTGTCCAGCAGACGCCATGATGAACGGTGGAAATGATTTATAAGGAACTGAATCTACTGTTAACCTCAGACTCGGAAAATCCAAATGCTTTCAATGCATTTGATTTAACTGACAAAACATTTGATATTTATATATCTACGGACAAGGTAGGCGGCTTCCCAGCTCATTTTGATATCGCAAAAAAAGGCCCCAACAATCCCAAATAATAAGATTTATTACTACCCACGTCGCCCAAAAAGTTCCAATAGCCACTTAAGTAAATAGACAATTACTGTGATTAATTTATAGCTGTATTTACTTTGAGGTATCGCACCCTTATCACAGGAATTCTGTACTTATTTTATCATTGAAGCTTCAAATTTGCGAACAGGAAATCATTAAAGTGACAGCTGTTTACATTAAGATTCGACGAAGAGCCTTAAATTGACGTTTATATTGATAGGGTTTCTACACACATGCAAGAATTCACTCATTGAACGCGTTCACTCACAAAATTCAAAGGCATTTTGAGTGAATTGAGTGAATTAGACATCAGCGCGACAGGCTGCTGAATGAATTGAGTTGATTGTTGAGTACAAAAATGGATAATGAATTGAAAAAGAATGAACGGTCCACCACGGTTTTGAACGCAATTGAACGGAGTAATTTTTCTTCCCCCAAATTGCAATTTTCCAGACTTATTTTCACTTAAAACTAACTTCAAACTCCAGTAACAGTGTTTCGGTTCTTTGCTTTTGTCAAATTGTTCAAGTTATTCAAGTTTTAACAGAAAATTGTTTGTTAAAATGAGACGATTGGATCAATCACCCGTTCAAATCAATGAATTTGAATGAATTTCATAAAAAATCGAAACTTTCCTGAATGAATTGATTTGAATGACGCCAAGTTGACAAGGAATGAATTGATTGTGAATATTGATGATACTGACTCTGAAAGAATTTGAGTGATTGGTTGGAATATTAAAAGGCTGTGAGTGAACGTCAATTTGAATTACGAGCTAAAGTTGCATGTGTGGGTTTCTATACAGGTCATAATTTGGGCTCAAGTGAAGCGGGTTTGAGCAGCAGAGCTCCGATTTTTAAGGATCGGTGCTTCAAAGGAGAGCTCAAAGGCTTAAAGTAATTAAAGTAATCAAGAATAATATATGCTATGTGGCAATTTAAACCTTTTGGGTGATTCATGTTTAATGCTTGTAAACGAAAAAAGAAATAAACAGCATAATAAATGGAATTAGGTCCGTACATACTCAACTGCGGAAAGGATAATCTATGACATTGGTTGGTATTTGAAATGTATCCCGATAGCATATCCGGTTGACCTAATTCTTTTAAATTGGAACGCCTAGGGATGGCAACAATTCGAGCTTGAATCGGTTGTTTCGATTCAATTCGATTCGATTCAATTCAAATACTTGAAAATTCGATTCAATTCAAATATACTTGAAAATTCGATTCGATTCGAAACCGCGAATGGAATAAAATAATTAGCTCAACGTAAATCGGATAAATTTAACTGAAATTCGATTCATTCCCTCCATTATTTAATACAAAATTTTTGGATATTCTTCCGAATTAGACCAATAACCATCAAAGTATTTCAGCAAATTTTTAGCCTATGGTAAATATTATATCAAGGTTACTTACATTTATTTGAAGTGGCAAATTATTAGGCTTCATTATTTGCGTAAAATGTGGAAAAAAAGTGTCGCAAGTCGCAAAACTACATTTTTTGAATCGTTTGAATTCGATTCAATTCACGGCTAGAATCGAATTAAACCGAATCATTTGCATCATAAATCGGATTGAATTGCGAATTTCGATCCGATTCGGGCTCTGAAACGAATCGAATTAATTTTTTTTATCAAATCGGATCGTTGCCATCTCTATATAGACGCCGTTCATC
Organism: Disparrhopalites patrizii; assembly: GCA_034698585.1. Taxonomy (NCBI): domain Eukaryota; kingdom Metazoa; phylum Arthropoda; class Collembola; order Symphypleona; family Sminthuridae; genus Disparrhopalites; species Disparrhopalites patrizii. The sequence goes on from JAQGBT010004832.1 coordinate 5,757, forward strand.
TGATATATTCGTTCAACGGGGTCCATGGTGGAAATTCCATAATTCCTGCACTTAATTTGTGTTTACATTGTAATTGACATAGAAAATATGAATCATGAGTATGGAATGGCACATATATCTCTCAATTTAATTCATGCGTTCCAAAATTTCCATCTTTTGTTCAAAAAGGGCTGGGTTTTGTTTGCACATGTAATGCGTTCATTTATAACACACTCAACGCACTTTTACGGATAGTGTTGAAATAAAACTAATTGTAAGCCACGGTACAGATCCACTATGCGACAATAATCTCCCACTTCAGCCAAACCTTGATACGTCCACATTTTGTACGAAACTAATGAAAATTCATTTACTGCCTGCACAATAATACTAATAAATATTAACAGTCTGCCCTAAAAATGTCTCATCCTATTATAACTGATGTAAATTTTTCCTCCCGTGATAATATGTACCTGTAGGTAATGCGAGAGAAGCTGGTAAAATACAGCCTTGGTCACGGTAAAAATTATTCCTTGGTGCGACTATACATCTATCACAGCATAGAGGGTGGCAAATAGGGTTTTACGCCCCTCTTCAATAATTTATAATGGCACAAGGACTAAAATGTGAAACGAACAAGATGATTTGCAACAATATTAAAATTTAAGGGTATTTAAATAAAATTTTATTCCTTTATAACAAGGCAAAATTTTGAAATTACGTGTCAGAATGTATATCCCGTCGTACATATGTAAGTAAAGCATTACATGGGATCTCGTAGATCTTATAGTCAGATCAGAATTAATCTTTCAGAAATGAAAAAAGCATTAACAATATTCTGGCTGGAATCGAAATAAAAATCCGCACTTAATAAATCGCTTTTTTGAAATTATATTGTTGTACTGAAGATTCTAGAAATAAACGTGTTCCTTCCTAATCAATAAAAACAATTCTACTTGCACTTAAATTCCCGACAATTGGGTTGATTCGTCAAATTTTCCATTCAGAGAGTTCATTTTTATTTTGTGGAATTTGTGGTAATATTTTGCGCATACATATTCATGTGTTATCTATCTATATACAGTGGAGTCTCTCTATAACAGCATCCAAGGGAATAACCCAAAATTTTGCTGTTATAAATGGAATGCTGTTAAAGAGAACACAGTTATTATGTATTCTATGCACAAGGTGCTGCGAATTTCATGACGTTATGGGGAACATGCTGTTATAAGGGGTGCTGTTATGGAGAGACTCCACTGTAGGTATATCTACATACATATTTATGCAATTGAAAGTACAGTCAATTCTCTTGAACTTTTTAGCAAGATGCAGGCGCATATAGGCGCTATAGCGAAAACCGTTACATAGGAAATAATATAATAACCGTTGTAAAGTAAAATGACCCACCGCAGGGGATTCAAAACTTCCCCATTGTAGCGAAAAAACCATTGTAAAAACACCGTTATAGAGAATGACTTTCTCATGAAAATTCTCTCAAGGGGGTTGGTGAACACCGTTATTACGCAAAAATCGTTATAAGGAGGTCGGTTATAAAGAAAATTAACTGCATACCGATATTTTACGACTGCCAGGCTCCAGTTGTGTGGCGTTAGGGGGCAAAGTCCAATTTGGAGCACCCAAAAGGCACAAGATACGGGCACTCCGAAAGAAACTTGGTGGTCCTCCCAAGAAAAAATAGGCAATTATACATAAATCTCTCAGGTAATTACCTGGAAGTTGGAAGATGGAGAAAAAAAAATGGGAATTCGTTCCGGGAATTTCCCCTGTGAGAATACAAGAGCAGGGCGGTGGAAGGAGGAAATGAAATAAATATCCCCGTGTTGGCGGGCGGTTATTAGTAATTTATTATTAAATACAAAAATGCGACACAGACTTGCTCAAGCGTGGGGAAAGTCACATTTCCTCCGTACGTTGTATTCTCCAAAAAGGAAAGTCTAAGAAAAAATAAATAAGCCAAGGAATACCCGGTTTTTTTTCCTTCCTCTTGGGGTTTTTCCTTCCCTTAAAAAAACATATGATCATTTCTACATTTATTCATTCTTATTGTATATGTCCTTTGCCCGAAAAAATAGCTTCTCTTGGTCAGTTTTTACGGAGAAGGTTGTGATGAGGAGAAAGTTGGAGAAAGTGAGATGGTAGCCTTTTTTTTTTGCCGTCCCAAAAGAATGCTTCTTTTCTTTATTTTCCCCCAACACATGAAGCTCATGTCTTCCCATGCGTGCCTCATGTGCATATTCCATGCCTGATATGTCTCAGTAAAAGCTTCTGTTCCTGGAAAAATGAATTGTTTCGGCTTAAATACCTTCTTAAGTCCTTGTAAGATATTTATTGTAACTCGTACGGAGAAAAGAGGCTCATGGACCTGTTATACCTTGTGAATAAATTCTGCCACATTTTGTCGTCATAATTTTCTTTTCTTTCATTTTCTAGGAGGAAAGAGAGAAAGAGAAAAGAGATTGGCAGAGAAAGGAATGGAGGATGTGAGCAAATCGACAGAGAGGGACTAGAAATATGAATTGTATTCCATTAGTAGATGGAACATGACTATGCATCTTGAGGTCTTTTAATGATAAATTAAACAAAACCTAATTAGGTACGTACGCTCAGGTGATTTTCAAAAAACGGACTGAAGTTGTTTGCGGCAAGTAATATACATAACGGGTAAATATAGATTAAAATAATGAGAGCAGCTTGAAAGAGAAATGAAGAGGTGCATGTCGAAGGAGAAGAACATAATATTGTCACCTCCTCGCGTTCCTACTGCATAAACACGTGGAGAGAACAACAAAAATTGCGAAGAAACCAGAAAGAGAAAACACCAAGAAAAAGCATGAAGAAAAAGGAAGAGAAAACACGAAGAAAAATCTTGAAGAAAAAGGAAGACAACAGCCGAAGAAAAAATAAAAATAAAACACGAAGAACAAATAAAAATAAAACGCGAAGAAAAAATAAAACACGAAGAAAAAATAAAAATAAAACACGAAGAAAAAATAAAAACAAAACACGAAGAAAAAGCACGAAGAAAAATTAAGAGAACCCACGAAGAAAAAATGAAGAGAAAACACGAAGGAAAAAAGAAGAGAAAACACGAAGAAAAAATGGATAGAACCCACGAAGAAAAATTGTAGAGAAAACACAAAAAAAAGGCAGACAAAATACTAAGAAAAAAGGAATACAAAATACAAAGAAAAAAGGAATACAAAATACAAAGAAAAAAGGAATACAAAATACAAAGAAAAAAGGAAGAGCAAATTAAATTAAAAATTAGAGCGAAACGAGAGAGAGAATGGCAAGTGAAATGAAAGCGCCAAAATCCCCCAGAATGTGGAGGAAGAAAATACAAAATAGAGGAAGGATAGATGATAAAAAAAGGACAGAAAGAGAAAGTGGAAACACGGACAGACGAGGTGACACCGAGAAAAGAAACAAACAGGAAATAGACGGGAATCTCAAGGCGAAATCTGAGAAAGACAAACGACGAAGAAAATACGGAGACACAAAACAACATACAAACATAGGAAAGATTCGATTCAAATGGAGACTAGGGCACTGCTAAATCCACAAAGACCAAATAAAGACACGCTGCCCCACTCTTTTCCCCAGTCAAATCCCTAATAATCTGCTTCCGTCTTCCAAGCCTCCCCAAAATTCCCCTCAGACATTCCATTAAAGACCCATAAGCTTCCCGAATTATAGGTGACTTAATCAACTTTGAGCTCATTCACTGCGGGATGTCCGAAGCTCCCCAAACAGCTTATTTTTCCACTCTTAAGCCAAAAACTAACTAGGTACATACATTTGCTCAAGTCAATACCATACATATTCCCACCCGAAATGAACTCCCACCCCAAAACAGAGATGGCGTTGATACCCGCCCGCACAATAAGGAAGCCCCAAATTATGGGGGAAGCAATTTTCGTAGAATGTTCTCCAACAAAAATGTGTCTCTTTGGGTGAAATGAAAAAACGAGGGAAAAAAAGGAACCATACAAGTAAATATGTGGGCTGGCCCATTTTTTCCCGGCAGAAGACACTTAATAGAAATTAGAAAATGAGTTCTCAACAAAAAACAGGCTAGAGTGGAAGGATAAGATTGAAAAGGGGAAGCCGAGAGAGTCCGGGGTTTTTGCCCGGGAGAAAAATCTGCACTCACAGCAAAAATAGGAGATTGCCCCCATAAAATAAATGTGTGTCCTCCCCATACTTTTAGATTCCATATTAAACCAAGTGCTTCTTTCCCCCTCCGCAACCCCCCCAAAGGCATTTGTAAAGATCCGGGAACATAAACAGGAATGACATCACTAAGGGATGAAGGACATATACGCAGTCCACGGAAATGCCGCTATTTAATAAATGGAAGTGGAATTAAATCTGGTATTAGTCATATATCCGTTATGTAAAGACAAAAAACTCAAAAAAAAAAGGGGGAAAGAAATAATTATTTTCCTCCTCTCCCACTCCAACGCCAATCATATGGGGGATTAAATATGATGTTTTCCTCATTTCCAAGCCTTTTCTGCAATTCCATCTCTTTTGTAAACAATCAAGTGTGTGGGGGAATGACGCAGATTGTGCTCGTAGTTTTTGTTTAAACCCGGAGGCGGTGATTAAAGCCAAACAGGGGGAAGCAGAACGAGTGTGGGAGAGAATAGGAGGAGAATGAGAGAGCAAAAAGTGTGAGAGAGTGCAAAGGAAAAGCGAGAGAAAAGCGATAAAGCGATAGAGAAAGAGATAGAGGTAATAGAGAATGACAGCGAAAGAGAGAGACAGGGAGTGAGAGTGAAAAAGAGAATGGGAGCGATGGAGAGAGAGTGAGAGGGAAAAATAGAGAGGGAGAGGAAGTGAGAGAGAAAAGAGTGCGAGAGAGGAAGAAATGGAGAACGTAAGCAAATCGACGGAGACTGCATGAAAGCGCGAAAGAGTGAGAGACAGAAAGCGAGAAGGAAGGGAGAAAGCGAGGGGGGGAAATGAGAGAGCGAGAGACAAAGAGAGCATGATGAGATGAAAAGAGAGAGAAGAGAGTGACAGAAAACGATAGAGCGAGTGCGTGTGATAAAAAGAAAGCGAGAAGGAATGAGAGAGAAAGAGAGCAAATAAGAAAGAGAGAGAGAAAGTAAAAGAGAAAGAGAATGGGAGAAAAGTAAGAGAGTGGAGAGAAAGAGACGGAAAGAAAAACGATGGATCAAGTGCGTGTGAGAAAAAGAAAGCGAGAAAGAATGAGGGAGAAAGGTAGAAAATAAGAAAGAGAGTGAGAGAGAAATACAGAGAGAAAGTAAGAGAGAATGAGGGAAAAGCGAGAGAGTGCGAGAGAGAGAGACGGATAGAAAAGCGAGCGATAGAGAAAAGCGAGGGAGCACGTGAATGTGAGAAAAAGGAAAGCGAGAAAGATTGAGAGAGAAAGAAAGTGTGTAAAAAGAGTGAGAGAGACAGGGTGAAAATGCCGGAGGGAAAGAGGGAAAAGCGAGAGAGTGAAGGAGACAGAGACGGAGAGATTGGTAGAGAGAAGGAAAGATAGGAAATATCAATTCATAATTAAAACCACTTCGGACGCCCACAGCATTGGGCCTTTCCGTGAGATTTGGCTGTCCTTGCTTGGAAAGGAAGAGACGTTTTTGCCAGCCGAAGCAGATGTGATGTGGGCACTGTTTGGGACACACGTGCATGGATATGCATATAGACAATACACATGTATTTAACGTATGTATATATATATATATATGTATGTATATGTATGTACACAATGTGTACTAGATGTCATCTTTGAAATGACACCATGACATGTCGTACAGATATTGGCTAAGGAAAAACACGGAGACGGCACAATTTTATCCAAAATGACCTTGTACCATAAAATTTAAGGAGAGGATAAATACAAACTCCCTCTCTCTCTCTCTTTATAACAGTTTGCAATAAATAAACAAAAATCCTCCGCGTTATAGGGAAAAACTATTATTGGTGACAGAAATTTCTGTGTTAAAAATTGGAAAAAGGTTTTGAGGGAAGCATTTTCCGTCACCGTTATAGGGAAGATACTTTTATAAAGGGGTCTGTTATAGAGTAAAAAGAGTTGGTAATACAGATAAAACTATGACAAGAAAATCTCTTATAAATAGACAGATTATAAGGAATTCCGTTATACTGAGGACTCTCTTATAACTGTTTCATATAACGGCAGGAAAACATTCTATCCTCGAAAATCTTTTTCCAATTGTTAACACAGAAACTGCTCTCTACAGAGTCGACTGTGGGGCAAATGCTGTTATAAAGAGAGTTGTTTGTTACAACAAAAGCTTCTTTGTCGCTCTGTGCTAGTACACATACAACAAAATTGAGGAAATGCCAAAAGGCTGTCTGAATAGAAATGGGGAGCCAGTGCGAGAAAAGAGAAAGCATAACGGCGAGCAAAAAATGAAGATAAAGCAGAAAACTACTCCGCAAAAAAGGAGGAAATAAACATTTCCAGAAAAACAGCATATCCATTGATAAAAGGGAAACACAAAAATCCCTTTTAAAGGAAACTTTTGGAAAAAATGGGGCTCACAATCAGCCAAAGAATAGCTGTAGTCTGGACAGAATCTACAGCCTTGAATGAAAGGTGATTCTCGACTTGAAATTGGGTCAGTGTGGCGCAAAGGCTAAAACTTGGACGGAGAACAAAAAGTTACCGGGAAGAAAGCGATGACGGATGGAGAAATGGAAAACTTTTTTTTTTTGGGTAATATACGAAGCTGATGAAAGTGCTGACGGAGGAAGAAAGTGGTTGATAACTCAACGGATGAATGACTCCTTGCATATACAGAAGGGAAAGAATGAAGAGGCTGGTCAGGGAATGGGCAAAGTTTAATGGGAAACTTTCCTGAGAGATTACGCGGGTGAGATGACCAAGAATGGGAGCATGTACATACATATATGGACATATACATATATGTATATAAAATTGTACAGACTATGGTAAAAGAAGGAAAACAGGGCATATCAGAGAGGAAACCATATTTAGAAAGCCAAAAAAGTATACAACAAATTCTACGGGAGAGCAGAAGGAGATTGTCCCGGATGAATGGGAGAATGTGTTTTGAAAATACTTTTTAGTTTGCTCTAAAAGACTCCTTAGAAAATAGAGGAAGTTTTGAACAAAAAACGTGTCCAATAAAACTGGCAGGGGATTTTTTTTAAAAAACGAGATTGTTGCATATACAGTGGAGTATCTATATAACAAGTCTCTTTATAACAACATTATTTTTTCCGCTCTTCGTACATATAAAGTACATATTTTATGTTCAGGATCTTCAGGAAAGTTTTTCAATTAATTTTCTACCAATTTTTAGCAAATAGTAAAAATACGTTTTTGAATTTTTTAAAATAAATTTTTGGTTATTTTTTAAACATGTTTGGCTACTTTAAAATAAATATTTTTGGTTATTTTTTAAACATGTTTGGCTACTTTAAAATAAATATTTTTGGTTATTTTTCAAACATGCTTGGCTACTTTAAAATAAATTTTTGGTTATTTTTTAAACATGTTTGGCTATACTTTAAAATAAATATTTTTTGTTATTTTTTAAATATGCTTGGCTACTTTAAAATAAATATTTTTGGTTATTTTTTAAACATGTTTGGCTACTTGAAAATAATTTTTGGCAACTTTAAAATAATATTTGTCTATTTTTAAATCATGTTTGGCTAATTTCAAATAATTTTTGGCTATATTTAAATGATTTTTGGTTATTTTTAAATAATTTTGGGTATTTTTAAATAATTTTTGGCTAAATTTAAATGATTTTTGGTTATTTTTAAATAATTTTTGGCTGCAGCGGAGTCTCTTTATAACAAGTCTCTATATAACAACATTTCTCCACAACAACATTATTTTTTCCGCCCTTCGTACACATAAGGTACATATTTTATGTTCTATACAACAACGTTTCCCTTTAACAATATTTTTGGCCCTTCCCTTCAGAGTTGTTATATAGAGACTCCACTCTAGATGGGAGAAATCTTTTCCTTACACAGAGAGAAAGCATTGCATATAATTATATATAAATAGATCCTAGGTGGGTAAAACGTGTTCATAAAAAGAGCAGCTTTCCGTCGTAAGAAATTTTAGAGAAGAAGGAATATTTCTAGAACCGAAAGAAGAATTTTAAAATAGAAAAACATTGATTTTTGAGTGAAAATGGAGAGATCTTTTCCAAGGCAGAAAGCGATTCACAGAAAAGATGGCTTTTTTTCTAAAACGCGATGAACGCAATGTAAATAAATGAGAGAAAGTTGAAGAACAAGGAGATAAGGTAGTAATTATAGACAAACATTTTCGAAAAATACACAATGGGGAAAGATTTTCTAAGAAGTCCAAGCAAAAGTTCCCGCGATAAAAAGAGATAGTTAGCAAACTTGCGGCAAAAATAGCAAGGAAAGAGCAAGTACAGTGGAGTCTCTCTACAACAGTATCCAAAGGAACCCAAAATTTTGCTGTTCTAGAGAACACAATTAATATATATTCCATGTACAATGTGCGGCGAATTGTTTGACATTATTCAGAACATGCTGTTATAAGGGGTGCTGTTATGGAGAGACTCCACTGTAAGTTGGAGAGAGTGTATAGGTATATACATATGTACATAACTGCTATAAATAAATACAAAAATAAGGCAGAAATTCAAAAATCCAGGATATGAATAGGAAATTAAATACTGTTTTGCGTATAAAGAATTACAGCTTCCAAAGCACAGAAAAACAGGTAAACATTCCAGCAGGATCAATGCGTGGATGCGGTAAGGCAAGAGAATGAAAGAGGCAGAAGGTAAAAAAAAAAAGGAGGCGAGAGATTTTGTAAACGAAAAGATGAGAAATCAACCAAGAGGAAAATGAGTCAACAGCAAAATCTGATGGAAAGAAATACCGTATGTTTCACGGAGAACGCAACCGGCTCAACTGCTTAGAACTTCTCTACAACAAGCCGTAGATATGAGATATTATAGCTTGTTGGAGTACTTAAGAAGTCAGACTTTCAGAATTGATAATTGTTTTGATTCCAAATCCTTCCGTTTAAAAATAATGGGATGTGAAACGCGTGAAAAAAATCGCATGTCGCATAAGGATTACATAAGACTTGGTCAGTTTTGATACTTAATCGACGATTTGCAGGTTTTCTTGCAGTTAATGTTAATTTTTCCGATATTTTTGGAATCGAAAATCTAAATGAATATTTCTATTGCTCTTCCAGTTTTTCATTGATTCTTGTTCAAACTTTTTACGAGCACCAAATTGAACTTCTATCCGGAAGTTTTACATCGGAAAATTTTACTTTTCAAGCAGAAATAACAAACCTTGATTGTAAGTAAGTGTAACAAGTTTTTATATTTCAGATCATTTGCTCTATTGGTAAGGTCATAGTCAAATTGAAATTGAAATTTAAAAAATACTCAGCGAAAATAAAGAAACATTGACTAAAGCAATATTGTTGTCAATTTAAGAGTTTCCGCGCCAAATGATTATTTGCGAAAATTTCCTGGGCACACTTCTTGACGAGTTGTACCTGATGGCGTATTCGTATGTTTATATGCGACAATCTTCGCGCGGTTATTTTCCTAAAGTCGAATATTTATAAAAATATATTGTTTATTAAATATTTATAAAAATATATTGTTTATGAAATATTTATAAAAATATATTGCTTATTAAATATTTACAAAAATATATTATTGTTTATGAAATATTTATAAAAATATATTATTGCTTATTAAATATTTATAAACATATATTATTGTTTATTAAATATTTATAAAAATATATTATTGTTTATGAAATATTTACAAAAATATATTATTGTTTATGAAATATTTATAAAAATATATTATTGCTTATTAAATATTTATAAACA
>JAQGBT010004833.1:0-15633 GCA_034698585.1 Disparrhopalites patrizii
TGTTAAGCCAGTTATTAAATCTAGAGGAATAATTAGGGGTTGATAATAATTTATTTGTCATCAAAACATACACAGTATACCCCAATAGCCTGAGAAAACAGAGTTAGGGGAAGATTGGGGTAAAGTCAGAAAAAGAGAAAAGCTGAAATGAGAAATGAGAGAACGAGAGAGAGAAAGTGAAAGAGATACAGATAATGAGTATACATACAGTACTACAGATAAAAGGCCAAAAATATAACCACAAGACACAAAACCCGGCAGGATCAAAAGCAAAGGTTTCTTTAACACGGAAATCTTCTATGGGTGACGACTTGTATCATGTATGTAGATAGACACAAGAAAAACAAGAAGAAGAATAAACCCCTTATAAATACGATGCACCAACCCAATGATGGACGAACAAGAAGAAGTAGCAGACACCTGCCGTGCACTCTGTTCTTCCTCATATGCTCCTCTACAATCTCTCCGCTCCTCCTCCCCTCCAAAAGTTTTTCTCGGCATGCTGCAGAAAGAAAGAAAAAGAGTTGGGGGAAAGGAAGCACTATGAACGAGTAGAAAAGAAGAAAGGGAATTAAAAATATAGAGGAAGGGAGAGAGAGAAAAAAAAGGGTTTGATGGAAAGGAAATCTTTCCCACGATGGTGATGAAGCTAATGGTAATGATGATACCTCCGTAATTGAAACACGGATATCATGGTTACAAGTTTTTTTCTTCTCTCCCTCTCTCTCTCTCTCTCTCTCTCTCTCTCTCGCTATCCCTCTTCCTTATTAGTTCTTTACCACATGAGTAATGGGAGAGAAGAAAAGTTGGTGGTTAGTCCACCTTAATTCTGACCCATTTCCCCCTTGTACCTACTCCCATTATTAGAGGCTTCTGGTCATGTTTTACTTCCTCCCCCAATTACAATCACAAGGTGCGTGAACAAATTCTTATTTCACTCCTCACACGTGGTCCCTTTTTTTTTCTCCGCGAAGGCTCTCTTCCACATCTTTTATGATGATTCTGAGCTCGTTTCCGCCTCTGATCCAACATGCGTTTTGAGCACGAAATTTGGTGGCACGCGACATTTTTCGGACGATTTCCGGAAAACCGGAAGTGACTTGATGAAATCACAAATCCCGCATTTTCTTTCAAGTTTATGACTTTCTCTTTCATCAATTTGCAGCCCCAATCATCCAAAGTAAGTGTGATTGACTGTGTGTGTAAGCTGGTCAAGAATCCGGCAGGGACCTTTCCTATAAACTTTTCCTTTGTAGGATCATTCTTGGAAAGAAACCGATGCAATGTCGATTTAAACATTTATAGCGTATCCCTTTTGCCGTTCCCCGGACACGAAAAGTATTACATGGTTTTTATACGAATTCAAAATACTCAAAAAATTGTTCATCCTCATATCTCTACCATGTCCCTTTCTCCTACAAAAAAAAAACATACATCTCGTATTTCCGCCCAATCTGAATTCTCCAGCTTTCCAAGCCCTACAAATAAAGAAATGAGGAGTATACACACGTAGCTGGAGAACACATGGAATCCCCCAACAGTCTCCGCACATTGTTACACAAGATTGGGAAGTGTGTGCATGATATTTTTGCTCCATGGAAGCCCTCCCTCTTCCAAAGAAGGTATACTGGAGGGATTTTTCTCCGGCAGAAAGTAAGAAAAAAATTATACAGTGGTAGCAATAACAGTGAGTACATGGTGAAAGTAAAGAGAATCGTAGAAAAATACAAATAGTAGTGTCAGCAGTATAGTAAAAATAATAAGTACCGTTTGGCCGTCTGCATTCAGCTGGAATGAGTTCCCTTTCGCACCCAACAACCCTTTTTTCTCTTCATCTCTCCCTTCTGTCTCACTCTCCCTTACTCTGTCTCTCCCTCTCCCTCTCTCTCTCTCTCTCTTACCCGCGACTCCCATTTATCTGCACCCATCCCAGTTCACATCTCCAAGTGTGGGTGAAAAGGCATTAGGAACAACACTCCCTTTTATTGAGTATGCATGCATCTGCTGTTAGTAAGATGCAACTTATGTGCAAGCCTGTGTTTCTGTATTCCTCCACCACTCTCTCTCTCTCTCTCTCTTTCTCTCTCTCTCTCACACTCTCTACCTCTCTCTCACTCTTTCTCATCATGACAGCACTGCAGACCCAGGTTATGCAATACCATTTGAGCACTCAGAGGGGGAAAGTGCACCTAGTGTGTACGTTCAGTAGGTAAAATACATAAAAGGCGACAAGGCCGTTGCCTGGAAAGTATCTGTCTCGCCGTAATTTTACATGCTCTCTCTCTCCCACTATATACATCTCTCTCGCTGTCTCCCTTTTCTACTCTCTCACTCTTTCTCTGTTTTGCCGTTTCCCTCCTTATATCCTTCCTTTCTCGTCTTTTGCTCCCCGTCCTCCCTCTCTCTTGTCTCTCTGTACCGCTTCTCTTTGCCTTTACTCTCTCTTCCCTGTCTCGGCCTTGTCTCTCTTCCCATTCTCTGCCTTGTCTCTCTTCCCACTCTCTGCCTTGTCTCTCTTCCCACTCTCTGCCTTGTCTCTCTTTCCACTCTCTGCCTTGTCTCTCTTTCCACTCTCTGCCTTGTCTCTTTTCCCTCTCTCTGCCTATTCTCTGTCTTGCCTATCTCTGTCTATTCTCTCTCTTCTCTCTCTCTTCCCTCTCCGTCTATTCTCTCTATTCCTTCTCTGCTCTCTCTCTGTTCTTTCGCTGTCTATTCTCTCTTTTCTCTCTCTGTCTATTCTCTCTCTTCTCTCTCTGTCTATTCTCTCTCTTCCCTCTCTCTTTTGTCGCTCTCTTCCCTCTCTCTTTTGTCGCTCTCTTCCCTTTCTCTCGTACCTATCTCTCATTTCATTCCTCCCTCCCCGTCTTCTTTCCTGTCTCCCTTCTTCCCTCTCTCCCTTCCCTATCTCTCTCTCTCTCTTTCATTCCTCTCTTTATGTCTTGGTCCCTCTCTCCCTTCTTCCCTCTCTCACACCATATCTTTGCCTCTTTCCCCTTCCCTCTCCCCCTCCCTGAAAAACCTATCTCTACTTAATACAATCGAGGAGATTGAACACCCTCACCACCGCCACCACGAAGCCCGGAGCACACACATGGGGACAAGAAATACATAAGTGTACAATTCCTTCTGCATATCCCTCAGAGATCGAAAGAGAGAGAGAGAGAGAGGATGAAATTCAGAGAATTCCTCATGAGCTCTCTTCATGCTGACTAACCATGAGAGAGGGAGAGAAAGAGAGGGGGAGAGAAAATGGAATGGGAAATGGTGGTAGGAATTCAGTTTCTCAACTAACATCCAAAAGACTGGCAGTCTTGCTTTTGTCGTGGTCAAATATTTTTTTTTTTTGGTTTTACATCTAAAATATATATGGTTTTAAAATATTATTTTACTGGTGTTCTTCCTAGTAGTTTTCTACATTTCTGTGAGACTCTCTCGTGTTAACGGCGTGGCTTCACCTGGTTGTAGAAGTGTTCTTGTATACGTATTCCACGGTGCTCTGGGAAGATTTATTTAAATTCCAATTCAAATAATTTAGTGGGGGTGCAATAGTTCGTAATTGATCATAAGGTCTATATAGCTCAAATCCCGATTTGTTCCCGCTTAGTCAACAGCTTTGTAGGGAGAAAAAGAGAGGGTGGAGGAGGAAGAAGAGGCCAGCGTACGATTATAGTTCCAGAACGTGGAAGGAAACGGCCACTTTACAGTATAAAGGAAAAATAAAATAAAAAACCGGGAGCTCCAGGATGAATCGAGAGCTGCGCAAATTACTGGGAAGTCAACTGAGCCGCGAGGGACGGGTTGTGTTGGTGGAGGACGTGCAGCCTGAAACAACGATGGCCCTCTATTTTGCCGGTATCACTCATTTTTCATTACATGTATATACATATGTATACATACATACATAGTTAATACACGCTTCTTGCAGAATAGATAATTGCTATTATATATTTTTACTTCATCCTCTCCTTCATTTCCTTTCTAATGGCTCTAATATCACTTTATCCAAGAAAAAAGTGTGTACTCATCATCAAATAAATAATGACATTGATCGTGAGGCAAACCCCGGGCCAAATGCTTTTATGTGGTGCAGGTATGTACGTATACATATGTGCATACGTATTAGCGATACTCCGAATAGCTACAGTTTCTTACAGTCCTCTTTCTCTCGGCACGACCGCCGTCCCATTCTAAAATCTGTATTTGAACGGAACAGCAAAAATGTCATAAACTTACGCTAACTAAATGATTACGCGGCTACGTGTCGTAATGTGTACCTTGCATATACGTCCTTATGCATATGAAGGATACGGAGCAAATCCGATTAAGTTGGGATTCGCTCAAATCCAGTTTTTTTGTCTATTATTCGGCCCGTCTACTGTCTATCTCATTTTGGTAATTGACTCACTGATCTTCGAGAGTTATGATCGGGGACAATTATGTTTTTTTCCCCATAATAATGGACGTGCCGGAGTTTTTTGTTTTCCGCACAAAATTGATTAAAGAGACTCAACCCGACTTGCAACTACAGATTTCATATGGACCTTGGATGTGCTATCCTTTGATGAGAACGCAGGGACTAGAAGCCAGTATCCAGAAGCGGCTGGTGGAAGGGAGGAGGACATAAATTCCGCGCGATTTGGAATCTATTTGTCCATAATAGGAGATGCAATGGGGTAATCACATGCAAAGATGCCCGCCTGCACATCAAGTGCATTCGGCTCAAGCCACTCAAGTGAAGGGAAATGTCCAGGCTTTAAAATACATATTCACTCCCTGTGCCATACTATGGCCATGGTCCTTTTTTTTTTTAAATAAGGATATAAAGGGAAATGAAAGTGCATCATTTGCAGCTGTTTGCTCTTCCCAAGGCCTCTCTATACTTCCACGTGCGTTACAAACTGCTTCAGACATGAACCTTGTCATAGACACAGGCACATATAAACCCTACACATATTATACAGACGATGCGAAAAAGCTCAGTTACAAGCACTTGTATACCTTCATGGGCAACTGCAGCGTGAATAAAAGGCTCTTTTGGATCTCTCATCCAAATTCTCAAGAGTGACATTTCCCTCTACTCCTCACACTTCCCCTTGTTTGTTTTCATTCTTGATGATCTCTACATCCGTTGTCGTCTTCTTTCCTTTTCACGTCCCTCCTTCAATATCCTTTGATGCTTCTTCACTGATACGCATATTGATTAAGGTGTTGAGGCAGCTGAGTTTTTCCGGACTTTTTTTTTTTTGCTAAGGCTGTCACTCTTTAAGCACCTTACATTTTTTTTGAACAACAAGGGATGTCAAAGGCAAACGCATTATGCATAGAAAAGCGTTTTTTTTTTCGATGGAAAAATTCTGACTTTAATAATAATGAGAGTATTCTGGTATCAACGGATGCATTTTTCTCCTGGAATTTTTGAAAGACAGGATGTACAATTTAATCTCTGGCGAAGTGTTTTCCTTTAACAATGAATACAAAAATACTTGCAATATACATACGTACACGCCGGCAGTATTACTGGAGGACTAATGGTGTATTAATGGAGTATTACTGAAATATTAATGTAGTATTTATTGTCTAGAAATATTTTTGAAAAACATTTCCAAATGTTTCACCATCATAAGAAGGCTTTCTGGTTCCTACCAGCAATAAAGTTAGCTTGCTACAAGAATTTATACATATACAAGTATGTACGTATTTGTGTTCCAGCTGAATCATCGGAGACATGGAGTGAGGCTCTGGTAGCCTTTTCTGAGCACATGGAAGAAACCAACCGACTCTTCCAAGTCTTATTCATCCCTTTGAAAAGAAACGGGAGAGATCCGGGCTCGGATTCTTCGGGAGGAGCCCAGCTGGATGCAGACGCTGTCAAAATGACTCATCCCCTCTACCGAGACCCTTTTCTTGCCTTCCAAGGGGAGGATGCTCCAGTGAAGGAGGTGAGAGAGGACGAAAGACGCATTTTTCTATTTATTTATTTATTTTATCTATTATACAGAGAAAAGGCGTGGTTACTATTGGAATTATCATCCCATTATAAATACTCCATGTTAGCTACCGGAATTTGTAGTGACTGTGATTGGCCTCCAGCAATTACGGGGAAGTTCAAAGTCTCCAAAGGTTCGAGTCAGAGAAAGTTAGTAGTTAAGACTACATACTAGCAAACATTTAGCTGTCGTAACAAGGGCGAAGGTCATATGTCAAAGTGACCCTAACATAATTTGTTACTAAATAGTATATACAAACAGTATAAAAATACTAAAGTGAAGTAAAGTGAAGTAAAGTCTGCTTTAACCTTTTAATTCACACCCGGGAGTTCCTTCTGTTCACCTGAACCCGGGAGGTCTTAAGGAGAAATGGAGGTCTTATTTTCCTGGCCCAGTTGATTACTCAATCTTGTTTATCTCTCTCTCTCATCCTATCCTTCCCTTTCCGTCTCTCTCTCTCTCTTATTACACATATAATAATAGGGAAAAATTGCCTATAGTCATACTCTCCAGTCCTTCCAGGTTGAGGAACTCAAAGTAAACCTTCCCCACTGGGAATAAACCATGGACTTGTCTGTATTCAATTTTGCAGAGCAAATATACTTTTCCTTTTTCGTTTATGTTCAAACTGTTGACACAAATCATATATCGATAGTTTCCAGCAATTCAAATGAGCGCCAGTCTCTTTACCTTTGCTTTATATGACGCGGATACATATACATATTATGTACATAGGTACATATGTATCTAGATCTCCTTAGAATTCCCGTTTCCTTTTTGCACCTCTTTTCGGGGTGCATGTGTATATATTTATATATACATAGGTATGTATATATATTCACATGAATCAGACAAAGTGACTCTTCATCTATAACATACATGCAGATTGTTCGTATACAGTTTGTAATTTGAAAGGACTGGCCATACCCAGAAGGAGATGGAGGAAGGAAGAAGCTTTGGAGATTTGTTTACATTGTTCACACGTTTGCATGTGTAAACTAAACGGGAAAAGATGGGAGGGGAAATAAATGACTTTATCCTCTATTTCCTCTCCTCCTGCATATATAGAATTTGGGAAGCAAACCATTTGTTTAATATGTTTAAACTTAAGAAACTGAATAATACCATTCCCTTTCCTTTAGTCAGGGGGTTTTGTATACGAAAATTTCCCTCACTGGTGTGTACACCAAACCTTCCGGCATTCCAGCAAGGGACTTTCCCGTGTTTTTCATCTTTAATCCCCAGGCAGAAGAACAGATTTTACCACAAGAAACTTGTGCAAAGATTCCACGTCAAAAATGGTTATAGTTTATAGTTGCCTTCAGGGTCAGAGTCAGATCTAAAAACGCATTTAAATTTCCTTTACATATAGCTTTCTCTATTTTCACCTGGTTTTCTGATTCCACGTAAAACCAGAAACATTTACATGGAAGTGTTTCTACAAAAATCATCATCTTTCCTGGCTTCTAGTCACTGCAAGCTAGAAACACAGCTGTAATCAAATAAAAATTAAATATGTTTGCATTATACAATATGTATAATATTATGCAAATAACTCTTTTAATTCAAAAAATAGAATACGACCTTTCCCTAGAAAAAAAATGACTACTCCGAGCAAGAACTAAATCCGGGGAGGGAAAACGCTTAAATGGGCCTAAAATACGTTAAGCTAATGCCAAAGCAAATAAAAAAGCAAATATAAGTGTGCATTTGCTTACCACTTATACTTATACATTACATATATGTATCTACATATCTAAGAAAATCTTACACGAAGATATCCCGAAACAGTTTACCTTCTAAAAACCTTTGCCATATATCGGTTGCTATTCTCCATTGAACGCCCTTACAGCTTCACGCCGATTGTGCGTCACTGGCAATCTCATGCCAGCCCCGATTTACGCTGATCACAGTTGGAGTTCTTACAATTAGAAAATGATAGCACTAAGAAGCATATTTTTCAAAGGATCGTTGGATTTCTCAGCTTTAAAAATCAACTCCCACACATGTACAAAAAGTCTCAGAAATCTTCCCTCATATGCAATCCCGGGAAAACCCCCCATTACGTGTTCACTCAACAAAAGTAAAGCATCCATAGCCCACACATTCAGTTTCTGTGGACGCCATCAAAAGACGATCCCCATGAACATCCCCTTAAATAATTTCTCTCTCTCATATGGACGGTGAAAGGAGCGGGAGGATTTCATGTGGTGTCCTTCTCATATCGTGACATTCGTGTATGTTCCCGTGTAAAAAGGAGGGAAGGGAAAAAGTACATGGGAGAACGTTATCGGATTAAATAAATACCATCTTTCTATTTGCAACTACTACTACTACCATTAATGCTGGAGAAACTCCTCACGCCGTCCTCAGTTCCTCCTCTTGATTACTAACCCTCTCACTCCTCTATCATTTTGACGACAAAGGGAGTTATGAGGTCCCAATTTCCAACTCCTTTTCCCCTCCTTATCTCTGACATGTATTATTCTCCCAATATTAGTTGTATGGACCCAAAAAAAAAAAGTTTCTACCCCAGTGTTTTATCCTCCCTCTCCTCCTTTGTATCACATATTATATCCACATATCAACAAAAGGAAAGCTGAGTGAGATGAGAGGAACTTTCTCCAGAACTATTAGTATAGTACTTACTTTCCCTTTCTGCTGATTCTTCTTCTTCTTCTTCTTCTTCTTCTTCCCTCCCCGCTTCATATCCCAAATAGTAATAACTTTCGATGTAACACTAATAATAAAAGCAGTCGTAGGGAGCATTACTTTTCAAACAGATAAGCCCACCCTATTAATTGAAACCGGGCTTTCTCTTTCCCTCTCTCTCTCTCTCTCTCCTCGAGATAACAATAACTGGGATGTAATGTGTGTTTCGTATGTTATATGTATATCTGTACCATACATATGCACGCACCCGTTGAGTCTTGTTTGTCTTAAATCCCAGCCACCATAAAAGGATATAAAAAAAACCATGTATGTCCTCTGATGTGCCTTTTGCTCCAACTCACGCCATCTGCCTCGGTATAGGGACATGTGGGGCATATGCATGTATATGGGTATACCTATCACATTCATGCATAGCCCGGCACGAGCCACAATTCAGACAATGGTAACAATAATATTTCACAAGTCACTGAGCTGGAGGCTGGAGGGGGAGGAAGCTTTTGGGAAGGGTAATAATAGTGATTATTACTATTATCATTATATTATTATGCTTCCAATAGACCTCCTCCCATAATTATTTTCCCTCCTAATTCTCCTTCTTCTCCCTTCGATATCTCCCCTTCCCTGACACTATCACAATGAGTAGTAGGGGAAATTCTCATAATAATTCACCACTGTCCCTGATTCACGGCCCCTTTCCTTGGGAGTCAATTTAAAACCACGTGAATGGAGATGAAGAGAGGGGATTTGCCTAATTTGAGCGATGGTATGACTTCTATAGATACCTTCTTTTTGTAGAACATTGCGTATTTGTAGTGAGAAAACGTCATCACGAACCATGATTTTGACCAACTGCATTTCTTGGTAGTTTTCAAAGTGATTCTATTATTATAAGTCTACTAACATGTAATTAAGGAAATACATGTAAAATTAAGTACCCTGTTCATATTAGTCGTTAATTATTTGGGGGCCAATACATAGAATTGCAAATTCAGGATATTTTTAAAGGTTTCCAGGTATCATTTAAGCGTAAACTTGACCTGGTTAATTCCTTTTTTTTCTCGGCCTTGCGGAATGATTCAACCTGATTTGCAGGATAACCATATACATATATAATAAGTGTAAAATTAATTACAGAAATACTTTTTCCAAAACTATAAATGTAGTACAATTAAAGATGGGGGTGGTCACAATTACATGCACAATTGTGAACTTTAGTACATTTAAAAAAAAAAAGTCATACTACAAAACCAATGAGGAGAAATGTAATAAGTAATTTTAGCGATTATAGCTAAAACAAAATACTGCAAATTCGAATTTCACAAAAATTGCTTACTTCAAACACAGTAGAAGAAAAATAAGTTGAAAAATGTGTTCACAATGTCAAGCTTAACCCTAAAGAAAAATATTGGTCAGATTCACATTAAATTAAACGCAATTTACTTTAATTCACCTGGACTCATAGCATTATGAGGAGAGGTGAATAAAGAAGAAATAAAGTTGGCTGAAAACTTTACTAGTTATGACTGAAATCCCTGACACAGTCAAAGATTTGTTGTAAAACGATTGAGATATAACTCCCTTCCAATTTCCCATCTCTTTCTCTCTCTCCTTCTCTCTCTTGTTGCCTCTTTCATACAACAAAATATAGCTCTCTGTGAGCTGTTCCTCCCTTGCCATCTCTCAACACTTTTTCAATCATCCAAGTCCCTGGCGAATACATGAAGTTGTGAGTGAGTGAGACAACAAGATATGCTTTTATACTGTTTCAAAAGGAGTGAAAGTTCTTCCTTGAGTTCAAGGCAGGGGAGACGGTGAAATAAATGGGAGGAGACATTTTGGAGGAGGAGGAGGAGGACCCAGGATGCATGTTCCATACAAAGATAGTACAAATGATGGAAATCCCCATCCCAACTGCCAGACAATTGAATTGTTTTACTCCTTTTCTATATCCTCCACCATTACATTCTCCAGCTGTATATATTTGGTCTGTTCTCAAGGGCATGTGCGGGTTTACTTTTGTGTGGACGTGTGCTGACGTAAGTGCATATTTAAAAGTGGATGCGTTTATAAGTTCCCTTCTCATGCTTTCCCCAGGTATTTGGTTGAATTATATAACTTACATTAAAGTAATGGTAGCGGCCGGAGTTGCTATGCTGGAGTTCGCCATGTTGGGGAAAATGTATATGTGATTGAAACATCTCGGTTCACTACCTTATTTATATTCTTGAATGTATTTTCTCATTTATGCCTCTTGCTCAAACACCTGTACATCTCTCTTATCCTTCTCATTACCTCTCTATGTCACACTTTTACTTTATCTGTATCTCGTTCATCAATTCTCTGGATCACTCTCATTCCCAAATTGTCTTTATCTCTCTCTATGTTCTCCTTCCTTATCTCTCCCTTTGTTCATCCATGTCGCTTTCACACACTCTCTCTCTTCACATTTTATCTTGCTTTGTCTCTCTTTTCTCCCTCCTTCTACTTTCTTGTACTTTATCTCTTTCTCCCTTTTGCATTTTCTTCTTATTCATTTCTCTTTTGCACTTTCTTTTTATTCGTCTCTCTCTCTCTTGCACTATCTCCTTATTTATCTCTGTTTTCACAGTTTCTCTTGCATTATCAGTATATCTTATCTCTTACTTATCTCTCTTTTCGCGCTTTCTCTTGCTGTATCTCCCTTTCGCACTTGCTCCTTGTTTATTTCTGTCTTTCACTTTCTCTTTTATCTTTCTATCAGTTTTCTCTTTTTTACCTCTGTCGTTCTCATTTATTTTTCTATATATAACTTTCCCTTTTAACGGTTTCATTTCCTCCTATTTTATGTCTCTTACTCTCTTCTTTATCTCTGACTTTTTCACACTTTCTCTGTCCTTGTCTGCTATTTCACAAGCTGCTTCCTCCACTTTTGCTCCTTGCATTTTTATATCTAATGTCTACATTTCATCGTTTAAGAACCAATAGTGACTACATGTACGTAAAACAAAGTATGGGAAAACTAACTACAAAGCAAGATTCCTTTTAGAGCTAACCTGACTAATTGTAAGTGACAAAAATTCTGAAAATACGCTCCAGAAATTGGCTGATTGTTCCCACCCTGCTTCTGTCGAGCCCAGAAACAATAAAAACAAGATAAAAATACGTGTCGGTGTAGAAATGATTGTGGCTCCAGTCAACAAAGTCGAATTCTGATGGGACAACAATTGGTCAAGTTAGGTTTGTTTTTCCGCGCAGTTTAAAATTGGGCAATTTTCCTATTTTTGTAACTGCGGCCCGAAAACACACCAGAACTTGGCACTTCATTGAATTAAGCCGCAATAAAATGCTGCACCCACAAATATTTTTATCTGAATTTTTATTCAGAATTTTTTGTCAGTTTGTCAGTCTTGCTTTTTAGGAATTTTGCGTTTAGTTAGTTTTTCTGTCAGTTTTACGTTGCCTTTCCTTTCCTCGTGCATCCTGACGTTTCTCTCTCTTCAATATCCCCTACACGCCCTACAGTATGCTCCAGTACGGGATTGTACAATGTTTTTCATCGCAGGCACATGAATACCGTTCTAATAATTCAACCTTCACCCTGAATATTTGCAACACTAAGTTTTTCTTTCCTTTCTCTCTTCTGTCTCCTCTTCCTTCCTATTATCTTCATCTAAACTTGCCTTCATTCATGTCATTTTCTCTCCATCCCTCCTGCGTTATAACTTTCTCTCACTTTCCTCCTACCATTTTCTCTCGGTCTCGGTTAATCAGTTTCCTCCTTTTCTCCACTCTCGACACTTGGGGAGAGAAAGGATGCACTCCACTCAAATTTCATTAGCATTAAGGCAATAGAAACCAAATGTATCCGGTGGAAAAGAGTATATAGAAATAAGTTGGGCCATGGTACTACCGTTGCATCAAGGATTCCACCCGTCACAATTCCTCCCATAGAATCACCTCCCATTATCATTGGATGCATAGATATGCACGTAATGCAAGATTACCTCCAGAACTTCTCCAGGCGGATATCCTTCTCCATCCCCTTCCCCCGCTACTTCTCATCTCCCTCTAATAAATATAAGATTCGGAGGAATAAGCACCAAGTCAAGTCAAAGGGCATTCTTCTCGTCGGCAATCATGTTCGGAAGCCCTCAGTATTTCTCCTTGTAGTCCTGGTGCTAATAGAGGAGAAACTATCACACTGTTAGCCCTCCTTTTTGCATTTACCCTGTCCCTCTCCTTCCCTGCCATTCATTGTAACCTTCATTCATAAGGTATCTAGCCGGAGTCATAAGTACATGGTAGGAATATGCGGGGCTTGTGATCAAGATTGCTTCCTCATCTTATTCGCCCCACCCTTGCTCTCCCCTGAGTTTTGTAGTACCCATTAATACATGCACTCCAAAACATTGAATAAAGGTTGAGTGAGCGATGAGAGGGAGAGAAAGACAGAGAATTAGGGAGAGTTTGATCAAGTGCAAGGGTGAGGATGTGAGAGAGATTCCTTTAGAAAAACAGGAGACGAGAGCACTTAAGTTTATGAGAAAGTTTTTGCAAGTATTACATTGATTTAGATTGACACCGTTGAAGTTGAGCGGGTTTGCAGGTAGGGACAGAAGGAGAGAGAGAAAGTGAGCGGGAGATAGAGAGCAAGAGAGGGACAGAGGAAGAGAGAACGAGAGAGAATGAGAGATAGAGAGAAAGTGAGGGAACGAGGAAGAGAGATAGTGAGAGAGGGAAAGAGAGATCGAGAAAGGCTGGGAATGAGAGAAAAAGAGAGAGTGATAGAGAGGAATACATAAAGAAGAAAAGAGAGAGGGATACAGAGGAATAGAGAGAGAAAGAGAGAGGGATACAGAGGAATAGAGAGAGAAATAGAAAGAGAGATACGGAGGAATAGAGAGAGAAATAGAAAGAGAGATACAGAGGAATAGAGAGAGAAATAGAAAGAGAGATACAGAGGAATAGAGAGGGAAAGAGAGAGAGAGAGTAATAGAGACAGGGAAAGAGAGAGAGAGCGTAATAGAGACAGGGAAAGAGAGAGATAGAGAGGAATAGAGGGAGGGAAAGAAAGAGATCGAGGAAGGATGGGAATAGAGGGGGAGAGAGGGAGATAGAGAAGATGGGAGAGAGAGAAATAGAGAGGATGGAAGAGAGAGAAATAGAGAGGAAAAGATAGAGATAGAGGCGGCGGCAGAGAGAGGAATAAAGAGAGAAAGTTCAAGAGAGAGAAAGGAAGAGAAATATGGAGATACGAAGAGAGAAAGCGAAAGGAAAGGAAAAAGGGACAAATAGAAGGAGGGAGAGAGAGAGGAAGAGAGAGAGAGACGGATAGAGAGGAAGACAGGAAGAGTGAGGGATGAAGAAAAGTGAGAATTGGAGAGAGTGAGGGATAACGAGAGAAAGCTCACAGGTTAGCTGTGTGAGGTGAAGAATGAGTGGAAAAGACGGAGAGTAAAGGGAAAAGGCAGAAGAAGCAGAAGGTTATCCTTCTTCCATGAATCTCTCTCTCTTCTTTTTACTGTGTCCATTTGGTTGAAAGTTTAATGGAAAGCGTAAGGTTTTTATGGAGTGATTTTGACGAGATTGCTGATAGTTGCTTGCTCGAGGTGGAATAACAACATTTGAGGAAGAAAGGGAGAGAGACTGAGAAAGCGGGGTAGAAAGTGGTATTTTGGTATTTTCTCTCTCTCGCTCCTTTACTTTCCCCCTTCCTTACTCACCGTCTAGCATATGTGCCCTGAAGAAAGAAATGAAGCAAGTCATCGACAATAGTTCTCTTTCTCTCTGTTTCTCCCTCCGTCTCCCCCCTGCTACATTTCGTAACACAAAATACCTATGAATGAGTAGGCTCCTTCCCCTTCTAACAATGTAGATACAGGCGTATACATACTTATTTTTCTAACCTTTCTTGTACACCATCCATTTTTTCTCTTCCTTGTGCGTAAGAGTCCCAGCACTTCCCTTGTATCTCACATCCTCCTCACATCTTATCACCAGGACGCCCCTACACTTTACTACCCTATATTTTTGGTGCAATGGAGACACTAAATAGGGACGTGTGAGTCTTAAAAATTTTAAAGGAAGCAGAGGTTCCAAGTAATGCTCGTGACAATACGTAGCGTGGGGGGTGTTAGTACAGGGACAAAATTTACGCGACGCATATCAGATGGTAAAAAAACAAAGTTTATCTGTATACCCACGGATTTCATGAGCCCTTTTTTCTTATTGTCTTTGTCTCCATTTCTCTCGTGATGAGCTTTCGTCTGTCTTTTGTCTTTTTTTCATTCTGGGCCAATTCTCTCTTTTCTACTTTCTTTTTACCTTCTTTCTCTTTTTTGTGGCTCCTACTTTTGTTCTTGTCCGTCTCTCCGGCTCATCTGTCTCTTTATTTAATTTTCTCGCTGTCTCCTCTTTTAGTCTTGCTTTCCCTGCTTGTTTTTCTGTTGTTGTCCCGTTGTTTTCTCTCTCTCTGCTTGTTTCCTCTCTTTTTCATCTTTTCTCTCTCGTTCTCTCTCTTTCTCTCTGTTTCTCTCTCTTTCCCTCTCTCTTTCTTTCTCTGTCGCTTACTTTCTCTCTCTTTCCCTCTCTCTTTCTTTCTCTGTCGCTTACTTTCTCTCTCGTTTCCTCTCTTCCTCTCTCTTTCTGTCTTTCTCCCTTTCTGTATTTTGCTTTCTATCTTTCTTCCTTTTGTATTCTCTCTCTTTGTTTTCGCTCTTTTGCTTTCTCTCTTTTTCCCTTTTGTTTTCTCGCTCTTTATCTCTTTTTCTCTCTCCCTCTCTTTTGCTTTCTCTCTTTTTCCCTTTTGTTTTCTCGCTCTTTATCTCTTTTTTTCTCTCTCTCTCTCTTTTTCTTTCTCTCTATTTCCCTTTTGTTTTCTCGCTCTTTATCTCTTTGTCTCTTTTGCTTTCTCTCTTTTTCCCTTTTGTTTTCTCGCTCTTTATCTCTTTGTCTCTTTTGCTTTCTCTCTTTTTCCCTTTTGTTTTCTCGCTCT
>JAQGBT010004834.1:0-15632 GCA_034698585.1 Disparrhopalites patrizii
TGACTCTGAATTTTTACACCGTGCTGGCGGAGCGATTCCAGCACGATGTTACTCCTTCAGAGTCTGGATGAGAACTCGAAGCATAATTATCTGTTTGAAATCAGACCAATGACAAACTTATGTTTCTTTGCAGTACCGAAGTGTGGCTTTTCTCTTTCGTCGTTGACTGATCAGTTTGTTTTGTTTCATCTGGCAGGTATCTCCGAACAAGGGACAGATCAAAACAATGCTGCACCCGGACATTAAAGATGTAAAAGTTGTCCTTCACCGATTAAGGATTCTACCCGAACTTCCACGTGAGGCCAATAAGCCAAATAGGCCGGTAACTCTACCCGCGGTTGACCCTGCAAAATTCCATTCAGCATCTTCTCGCCGTCCCGCGATGGGACGTTCTTCCCAAAAGGCAAAGGAGAAGCCTGTGTATTCTAAGAATGTAGTAGGGAGCCGTCAGTCCAAAATCAAAAGTATCCGAAAGCAAGATGCACGTACTACTGTTGTCCGAAAAAGGAAATTAGGTCGAAAGCCCGAGTCATCAGTTAAGACAATAGGTCGGCGGAGAAATAAAAGTCTATTACCTGCAAAAACTGAAAATACTGTCCAAGATGCCAAAGTAGTGAACCCGAGCACATGCAACTATTGCGGCTTTGTGGCTCAGACGCCAATCCTTTTGGGTCAGCATATGAAAATGCACACAACTGATAGACCATTCTTGTGCTCCTTCTGCGAAAAAAGATTCCAATCACCACATCTACGCAATCAACATGAGAGGGTTCATAGTGGAGAACGGCCATATAAATGCAAAATATGTAACTATGCTGGAACACAACACCAATCTCTCACCCATCACCTAATAGGACACAGCTCTAGTAATGGTAAGCTCAAATGCCGAGTCTGTCCGTACTGGACGAACACGAAGATAGTTTTAACTAAGCATGAGAGGACTTGTCATGAAAAGAAAGGATATGTTGGCCGAAAACGAGAATTTCTGGTACCTGCAATGGAAGGAGGAGTGACAACTGGCGATATTAAAATAGAAGAATTGTCCAAGAAGCGCCGCATACATGAAATACCTTTGGATCAATCAGAAACAAAGGTTAATCAACGTAGCGAGATTGAGAAAGTAGTAGAAAACGTGAGTAGCGGTCATTCACCTAAGGTTAAAAGCCAGTCCCTGAAGAATTTTAAAAGTAAAACAACTGTTAATAAGCGTACAGCTCCGATAATGCCAGTTTTGTCTGAGGAAGTACCGGAAAAGGCTGGCGAGTTCACCACATACAGCAAGATATCCCGAGGCAGGCTGAAAGTGGCCTACAATTATAACCAACTGGGCCCACGAAGGTCTGCACTGAAGCTGGTATCCAAAGCAGGGGAATATGTGAAGTACCCAACTGGAATTGTTGGTACCACAATTAACTGGAATTCGCTGTCCAGTCATAGAAGCGCCTTAGCACTGTCGAAGAATTCCAAACAGGCTGTGGACGAGAAATTGAATCGAGCCAAGGGTAAAGTAGATGCTAAGGCTATTGCAAAGCTCACCGCCATGGTTAAAAAAACTAGGGAAAACGCTCCATCGAATAATAAAACGCAGGATGTTTCAATGAAGCATGCCCCTGAGGAATTAACTCCCGGAAGTAATGTTGCAGAAATTGCCGTTCACCCCACGTTCGATTCGTGTTCTACTTCTGAGTTACAAATGTCTGGGGAGGGTTTTCAGAGAGCTATTACCACAACCACTGAAATGTTTAGGAATCATGATTCCTCTGGAAGCATTACGAAGGACTCTTTGGAGGAACTAATTACTGCCGCGAACTCGCCCTCAAAAATTGTCCAGTGCATTGATTTAACGAATGACAGTAGTGAACACAGTATAGAATCACAGACAACATTATTTGTCAATCAGTTGCAAAATAATCCAGACGTTGAAAAACAAATCTCCATCCAAAAAGTGCCTCTGCCGTCATTAAATGTTAATTTGGATGAAAACTCGAGTGAAAGTCCGTTAACAATGCCAACTGAGATTATGGAGGTTCGGCCAAATCTTTTGGAGGTTGTATTTTGTGATCATAATTATTCCATGAAAGCTGACGAGCTAGAAGCAGAAGACTCAAACAGCATTCAGTCAGAGGCGCCTGTAATCCTAGACAGAGTTATTGAGGAGGAAATATTCGAAGAAATTTTCAGCAACATTTCTGAAACACCGATTCACATTTCCGTGGAAGATACCAGACCTGTGTGTGACGAAATGGTAGAACAATCGTCGAATAGTCAAATTTTACTATCTTGTGACACAAGCGAAGCACAAAATCAAGTGGAAGTGCCAAACATGCTAAAGAACCCGGAAACCCCCGACCTGGTGTCGTTCCTGCCACCTACACAAATGTTCAAGTGCATTGTGAATGATGTGATTGAAAGAAATCCTCCAGAATCTTTTGGCTTGCTTCCAGTACCAGAGCATATTTACCAGGAAAGTTTTCAGAGTGCTGTCACCAGTCCGAAAAAAGTGGTAACAACGCTAAATTCAAAGCAGGGTTTAGATAGAGATTCCTCTTCATCTTTACTTCCAATGGAATCCCATGAAATGGAGTTTGTCACTTCTCCACAGTTTCAGTTCCGCCTATTCAAATTGGATCTCAACCTTGTGAAAACGCGGACGACAGGAAAATGTGATCCCAAATTGAAGATCTTGCCCTCCGTTGTACTAACTCGCTTGTCTTTGAAGTCAGGTCGAGCACAAGTCGGTCTAGGAAAGATTTAGTTTGTTTTAAATTAAATTGTTTGGGCTCAAATCCGTAAATCTATGTGTCTGTACATGTACATATTACATATATATGTAAATAGGTAAATACAAATCCTGGTAATCTCATACTTTATTGTTATTTTGTATGGTACCTAGTACCTACTATTCTGTAGTGCGTCATCGTCTCGAATTCTCGAATATTCATTTTTTACTATTCCGCTCCAAATGTTTTGATACAAGTCATGTTTTATTTTATAAAATTAACTATGGTTGTTTTGATCGTTACTCTTGTTAAAGGGAGGTGGATTTGTGTTTAGTTATGTATAAGCCTGGGTAGTGATTAGTGATCCCAGGCAGCACTTTGACATTATGAATTTGAATTTATGAACTGTAAAAACATTGATTGAGACTTTTCAGTGCTCCTTTCAGGGAATGAAGGAATGGTCCAATCCCCAGCGGGACAGAGTTTATTTTTGCATACATGTTCGCTTCTTGCTGGAGTACAAATACAGTTCAATGCGCAACACAATGATTAATTTCTACTCTAAAATTTAGGTACGTTCCGTCGAAAAGTATTTTCAATGTTAAATGTTAAGCAAACCCAGTTAAAGAACATTGTGTTCCTACAGTCGTGCTTATACTACATACACATACGTGTATATGCACAATGCACACGTATTATCCCCCGCGTTTGCAAAGAACATAAAGAAATAAAATTAATGTTACTACATACAATTCCAATGACTTCTGACAAATTGGTGATTCATTTTATATTTATTATATTTGTGCACACAAATGCAACAATACAATCAAATGTTCATGGTGTGTTCCTGTACTTAATTATTAATAATTAATTGTGGGTAATTGTATATAATAATATATAATGTAATAGTTGTGTGGCAGTGTAGCTATATAGCTCTTAGCGGAATGCTTATATCGGTTCTGTGGTATTCGTGCTTCGTTAATTTTCAATACGGAAGTGGAATGAAAAGTCAACAAACGCTTAGAAAATATTAAGTATAGAGCTTCAGAATCACCTTCCTATTAATTTATTCTCTTTCGTTCAACACATAAGGTCTTAATTTACATACACCAACGTGGTAACTGGATAATCTCAACAATATTCGATACGAAGATACATTATATAAAAACGTTGCAATTTTTTTCTTGGTATCAACAATTTGATTTTGGCACATTTTTTATAATAAAATTTTCTGTAAAATATGCATTTACCTACATTACGTACATAAACTCGGGTTGGAAATTGCGTGGAGTAAATCCTGATTTCAGCATTTTCCCCAAAAATATAACCTTTTTATTCGTATTACATAATTTATTCCTACCACTGTGGTTTGTGTTTGTGGTTCACAAACCTGGACGTTATGGAGCAGAATCAGTGACCATAGTATGAAGTATGAACAAAGTTGGTCCTCTCATATTTACCTTTGATTTGTACTACACAGCTTCAATTTATTTATTTTATATACATATGTTATTGACCATAGTACGATTTATAGATGTATTTTAATAAAAACACCGTTAAGTATCAACGGTCGTATAAATAGCGATATTTCATGTTTGTACAAAATTGTTTACTCGAGCTAAAAGACAAGATATTCTTGTTTAAATTCTTTTTTAAAAAATAACATGACAAGCGTTTAAATTAAGGGGAAAGCAAAATAACCAACTTGTGACACTTAAAACTATGTGTATATCACTAAATCTAATTAACGAAAAATGTACCGAACGTTAACAAATCACATGTAAATAAACGTTTCCTCAAATAATGTACATTTACCAAATAAACAAATAATATTTGAGCAAATTCAAAATACAAGTATTTTTCTTCGGCACAAAGAAAATCTCTTAAAAACAACATCCTTCAATTTCTTGATCTTAGCTTACACCACTGGGCTGAAGCCGAAATCGATTCGTAAAAACTCCCTTGTTATAACAACGTATTCGTTCTCCGAGTGCCTACAAATTTGATACATTTAAAATGA
Organism: Disparrhopalites patrizii; assembly: GCA_034698585.1. Taxonomy (NCBI): domain Eukaryota; kingdom Metazoa; phylum Arthropoda; class Collembola; order Symphypleona; family Sminthuridae; genus Disparrhopalites; species Disparrhopalites patrizii. The sequence goes on from JAQGBT010004834.1 coordinate 4,741, forward strand.
ATGAGACTCGCTGTACCTTACGCGTACATACATACACGATCGTATGTATCTCCTGTTTGCAATTACAACTAGTTGTAATTTGTAATACTAATAGACTGGACAGCAATAAAGAGCAAAGCAACATTAAGCTACAGAGCTACGTGTGTATATTTGTATATACATATGTATGTAAGTATTTGCTGTAAAAATATATGTAAACACACAGGGACCGCTGTACAGATTTGTTCGTAAGTTTATGTATTGATCAATGAATTCAGTATTCAAGCACATAGTGCAGACATAGAAAGACAAAAATATTATCTCGTCTAAAAAAAAACTAGAGAACACCACTACCAATAATGCAATTACTCATACATAGATATAATAAATTAAATATAATTTGATTGGACGGTACTACAGGCACATAAAGTAGCATCTGCAACGTTACAAAAATCAACACTCCATTCTGTACACGCGAATGTTGTACACAATGTACACATTAAAATGCACAGAGTTACACAGTTTTTGCATATTAACTAGCAACTAATCTATGTAACACATGAATTCACAGTAAGAAACGTACTCTACATCCGAATCACTTCAGCATACCCGTACAGATAATAAAAGTATAAATCAGCGTTTGTTAGGTAAACTCATCAGGCAAATTAAGGAAGCAGCTGCATCATTTACGCTGTACACTACAACCAATCGACCAAAAAGGTAACGAAGTTAGTTTACATTTACATACATGCGTTCAAATATATTACCTCATTTAATATCCACATTATTAAACTGGAATTTACAACCACCAAACTTATGGTAAGGCCATTTAAAAGTCATCCAACACCATACGCTGAAGGATTCAGATGGATGGAAGAAGCTAAGTACTTTAATGAGCACATCTGTGTACAAATTCTTGGTCCAACAGGAGGTTGAACTTCACAGGAAATGTCCTAGAAAGTGTAAGGAGACATGACCAATTTATGTAAGGGTTCAAATACACACAACGAACATATTTGATACCAACTTCAAAATTAATATAACCATGCTGCACATCCAAGTAAAGTTATTGACTGAAATACTGAAACTGATTACTGATCAAATCAAAGCACTACGATCAAATCGTAGTGCCGAAAGTAACTGTATACAGTGGAGTCTCTCTATAAGAAGTCTCTTTATAACAACATTTTTTTCCAGCCCTTCGTACATGTAAGGTGTGTGTGTGTATTTAATGTTCTAAATAACAACATTTCCTCGTAACAATATTTTTCGCCCTGTCCTTCAGAGTTGTTATATAGGGACTCCACTGTATAAATTTTATATCATTCTCATTCCCTTTGTATAGCTATAGCTATAGCCACACAGGCATAGCCTCGTTTTGCGATAATGTCTGTACTGGTCAATAAAAAGTTTGCAGATCTCACATTTGAAAACATCGTTTTTCCTTATCGCGGCTCAAACACATCCGTCTACTAACAAACGAAATAAACGATAATCAAGGGGAAACGTGATTTCGTCAAACTCTGAACTATAATGGATACAATTAAAAAAACCATCCTTCGCCGCATCTACGCTATTCACTTAACAAGCTGTATAGGAGATGACTACCTTCATCTTGATTGGTAGGTGCATGCTGCTCATTCCGGGTTCTTGCTTCATGGTCAAACGCTGATATGTTAGTATTACCATTACTTTCGAAGCCAGATGAGGAAGTTCTTGCCTCTTGATCCGTAGTACTGGAAGACTCACCTGAAATATTTCCTGAATTAAAGGATGAATTGCTGCTTTGGACCAAACCGGGATTTGGCAGTTGGTTTGGATTGGAACAAGTACTTTGGTTCACAGACACATGGTTGTTGTTACCAGGTGAAGGGTTAATCGAACGGTAGGATTGTTCCTGTTGTATCTGAACATTTTGCTGTTGTAGTGGCTGCAATAGGACGTTCTGCTGCTGCAAATGTTGCACGGGAACGTTTTGCTGCTGAAATTGCTGTCGCTGTACATGTTGCAGCTGTATTTGTTGCCGCACATTTGGCTGCTGCTGTGGTTGTTGTGGTTGCAAATGCCGCTGCATTTGTTGAAGCTGTTGCACTGGTCGTTGCAGATGTGTATGTGGCTGTAGCTGGCGTACATAACAAGGCCGCTGAATTTGATTTGGCGCTTCCCAATTTTGCTGATATTGTACTTGTTGAAGGCCTTGCGATGATTGTGGCAGCTGTGGCTGCCTGTACTGAGGATTCGACCGCTGCAGCCCCTGAGCTCCACTCACTGGCAAATTAAACAATGGCACAGACTGCCCATTTACAGCATAACTCACACTAGCCATGAAAGAAGATGATGAAGATGAGGTTGAACTAGCTACTACAACAGTATCTGCACTGTTATGGATGTCCCTAGTGTGATGCACCATATGAGTTCCAACTTGCGCAAAATTGGTAGGTTGTGGGGTTTGAGCACTACTAATATTTGCTGGTGCTTGGCAATGAGATGGCTGCGATGATACTTGCAGCGCAGACAACGGCTGACACCCCGCTTGATGTTGCCTGCTCGGGAATCCCGCTTGACCTTGCATTAATGAAGGCTGAGTTTGTGGTTGTGCACCAAAGTTTTGTTGATTTTGCACATGCTGAAGACTTTGAGTATTTAGCTGACTACCGTATGCAACTGACTGACTACTCGATGTTATTTGTGGAAGGTTGTACCCAGAAGGATATTGATGACGTGACACCGGCACGGCCGGTACTCTGAATTCCGGCTGGGAAGGGTGAAAAGTTCGATCGAACGATGGCAGTTGCAATGCAGTTGCTTGATTTTGTGTTCGCCACTGGACTGGCTGTAGGGCGTAAGGCGATGGCGTAGGTATTCTAGCCGTAGCGAGGTGAGGCTGAACTACGGTAACATCGGCAGTATCCACGCGCAAAGTTGTGGTACGTGGTTGGAGAGCGGAAGTAGCACTATCAGTTGTACTATGAGTAGGTACACGTAAATAATTGTTTTGAATTGAAACTGTGTTCTGCTGAAGGGGTCTCGAAGTGTTTTGTGGGAAAACGGTGCATTGACTTGATGCCACCAGCACAGAGTTCGGATTCTGTGGTCGGGAAGTTCCAGCTACGGGGTATCCTGGAGATGCATTAAGTCCGGAATTCACATCTAAACAATAACGTAACAGCATTTCATTTGGCGGTGAAATTATAACAAACTCTGCAAAAGACATGAGAGTAGATTTGATAAAGCACAGCGTGACAGCGTACACAACGTGAAAGAATAAACTAAAACGAAAATTAGTTGCCTTTTGCGACAGTGTATACGTATAGTATATATATATATAGGCAATATAGGTATAGCTATCAGACATTAACAATTAACATCGCTCTACACTATGTATTGGTTGATCTCAAGCAATATGTTCTTAATCTTGTATGTAAAACAAATTAATGTCTGCAAAAGATTACATAATACCTGGAATCGAGCTTTGCGTGGATTCGGAAACGGGCATAGCAGTGTTGATCCCTGACTCCCGCCTTTCGGCTAAGTTTTTCGCCTGTTGGCGCTTGATTAAGTTCAACAAATATTGAATCTTCTTCTCAAACCCCTGTGGTCCGATTTGTTCATGATCTAGTCTTATAGATCGTTCGTCTAATTCACCCGAGAATGATCTTATGGAATCCCAAACACGGTTGACGTGCTCCACAGTATATTTCGGAGCATTTTCATCGGGATTCGATTCGTAAAACTGACTGTACAGCATATCAACGGCCATAAGAGTAGTATTCAATTCCTTCGTAGGTCGTCTTTTGCAGTTGAAATGCAAGAGCCGACAAATTTTATGACGCAGAACTTGCAATGTGTTCACTGGGCTGAACCTAGGAATCATTACAGATCGGCAACGCTCAATATGGAGCAGTAGTCTGAAATAGTCTTTCATGGTATCCACTGTAAGTATTTTCATAGGATCCAAATTACTGGGGTTAGCAACCTCAATAGGAGTAGAAGCCAAACTTTGCCGACAAAGGTGCAATTGCACCTTGGCAGTGTCAATCTCCTTATACCAATTTTCGTAGGCTGACAGAAGATGATCAAGTTTTTCTTCCATGATATCAAAACTGTCAATATTGTCATTCTGCCACATAGTCATGGACTGCTTTAAGTCTATAAAGGTCTTAGCAGACATTGATAGGAAGGAAATTTTCAAGTTTTTAACCTCCTCCTTCATTCTTGCCTGGTATAATTTTTCTTGGTTCGTTAAAGTATTATTATCATTATTCGTTTCCTCCACTTCCTCCGGTTGTGGTGCTTGGAACAAATCCGTTCGTATTTTTATACTTTTGATTTTATCATCACTCACACGAAACACTGTAGGAGAGCTAGCAGAGTTATCTTGGATTTGAAGAACCGGGTAATCGCTACTAGCCGATCGGGTAGTAGTAGTCGTAGCATTTTCAACTTGGTTACCTGCCGTGGAATTCATGGAATCTGGCGGTGTCATGGATTGTTCAGCTTCACTACTTTGATCTCTCACACTTTCTGATGTTGTTAAGCCTTCAGTGACAGATTCTATTGCGTCTTTATTAGCCCCCGAATAATGCACTAACTTGCCTGGTTTTTCGCTCGTGGATTGTGTTTGTGATGATTCGGCAGAGTGATTACTTTCTTCGCCAGCTACGGAGATGACAGTTTCCGTACTTATCATGTTACATGGATTACCAACAGCAGTTGTGACGGTAGTATTTTCTTCTCCAAAATTGTTTGTTCCCTCAGAACGCCGGATCTTTGGTGCATGTGGGTGAACAACATTGGGTTCGGACGATTGATTTGCATCGTCAGAATCTACTTGTTCTGAACTGTGATTTAGTGCCATTTGCTCAGTATTGTCATCAGTTTCGAAAGCACCATTATCAGTAGTATCCGCAGTAGTAGTACTTTCTAATAATTCTACTTCCATGCATGAACTCTCCGTATCAGCTTCTAAGCCGCCATTGTGAACGGAACGAACCATGGAAACCTCAGCCGCAGTGTGGTTTGCTTGCTCGAACGTATTTTGGTCATTAAACTCAATGTTCATCCCATCATCAGCATTATTGGGATTTTGCTCCTCCTGGCCCTCAGCACCCAATTCGTCAGAAACTGTGTCGTCTGTAACCGTCAGCTCTTCTCGATTCTCTTCAATGTAACAAAATTGTGTATTATCGGCTTCAGTCTGAATCTCAGGTGAATGCACGTTATCATGCAAGCCGGTCTTGTCGCATATGTCGTTATTTTTCATTTCACCACTTGTAGCTTCAACTACTTCATCTTCACCCATCTCTGCTGCAGCAATCTTGTCGGCATGACGTGTTTTGGAGGTGGGTTGTGTGATATTTGTATCTACGTCGTTGGCATCTTTCGTGTCAGCTGGAGATGTACTGGACTGTAAAGTTGCAGCACAAATTTCGCCGATTTCCGCATTTGTATCTGTGTCATTGGGATGTGTTTGAGTATCACTTAAACATGTTGATGAATTTTCAGACGACAAGTCTTGACACTCAGTTTCTTTCTCATCATGTGTACAATTTGAGGATACAGTGTTTGCTTCTTTTGCATCTAAATCTGTCACTGAAATTTCCGCAGGTGTGCCTGCTCCCAGATTTTCTGTACAGGTCAGCGCATATTCAAGAATTTCGATATCCTGATTGTTATCTAAAACTTCCTCTACATCACATATATCCACTGCAACGTTTGGCGAGTTGCTGGATGAGATCGTGTCTTCCTCTTCCACACGTATGTGAAGATCACCTGATAAAACTAAATTTGACTCTTCGTCAGAATCAGTAACATTATTGCAACACACAAAGGTTTTACGACTGCTACTTGTATCTTTTGGATTCATTTCACCAAATTCGTTAAAAGTTAAATTCACTTTTAAATTTTTTCGCGTCTGCGGTTGAGTAATTTTCTCTGGCTGATCTTCTAATAATTCTGGAGTACTGTTAGAAATGCTTTCCGTTATTTCTTCGACTTGAGAGTTTTCGCAGCTAATCATTGTATTAACGAGTGATTCATCTTCTGATTGTTGTAGAGATGGACTTGTTTCAGTGGTAGAATCATTTCCGTCTTCCAGTCTTTTTTTCTTGAGGGTTGGAGGCTCTACAGATTCACAGTGCAAAGACTGCTGTTGCATCGTTTCTAATAAGTGTGATTGTTTGCGTTTTGTCGAAATAATAGAGTTCGGTTCGTTTTCTTTGCACTGACTTCCGATATCAGATACGACATCAAAGTCACATGAATTATCCTTTAATACAGATGCTTGTTGGTTTTGTGGTTGAGAATTTTCTTTTTCCTGAATGCCAATGGAGGATAAATCGCTCAAGTCATTGTTATTGCTGGACAAGCAGTTTTCTGGATCCGCATGGTTTCCGGAGTTAGACATGTTGCTTTCATTTGAACTTGGTGAATCGTTACCAAGCAATACGTTGAGAACGTCTGCAGCAGATTTATAAACTGGTTCTGGAGGAGTCATCTGCGAAAGATATTCCGCAAAAATATCGGTAACCCCATGCTTCAATGGCGGAAAGCCGATCGGGTTTTTTGCAGATCCAACAGTCCTATCAGGTGCTTCGGGAAGCAGACTTGTTTGTACCTTGTTAATCTCATTAACCGCTTCCTTCTCTGAAATGGAAGCTACGTGGTGATTATTTTCACATCTGTTTTTCGTTTTTTTTGGAATGACAATTTCGTTGTCGTGTTTGTTTGGCAATGTACGTTGTTTTGGCAGTTTGCTTATAGAAACCGAGACATCGGCCTTCTTCGGGGAAACTTGTAAGGAGTTATTGCAACCAGAGCTAGTATTGGGTTGATTTTTCTCGGACGGCAGGAACCCATTAGGTTTTAGTGATACATTGTTTGTGACCGGAGGAACTCTGAAATTTGCACTTTTCAACTTTTGTTTCAACGCTATAAGTTTGTCGCGACTAGATGCACCCGTTGAAAGCTTCGAACTGTGAACCAACTCGGGCTGTTTTGTACCTGCAAATTACAACCATCGCATACACATTACATACACGCATATAAATGAAAATTAAGTACACTGAGGAAATAATCAGCATACAATTTAGACATGGGTATCTTGATTGCGATGACCGTAAGCACACGACAACAATCGATAATTCTGTACTTACTATATATAGCTTTACCTTGTGCATTGTTGGTACTTAAAATGTTTTCAGCAGATTCAGAAATTCGTGATACTGTAGAACTGCTTGAGGCCGATTTGGAACATGTAGACGCATGAAAGCTATTTCAAATATTCAATTCACGTTGATCATCATTACACAATTACATAGTACGTCATGGATACGAGAATAACGCATTTGATAAATTCTACCTTAAAAGGGCATCTTTAAACATTGACTTCAGTTTGGGATCTCCCTTAATTGATCCAGCTGAAATAAATAAAATACAACTCCATAGTATAAAACAATATGAACATTTGGATTTGGATTGCTTAATCGTGAAACAACCAACCAACTACCTTTGCTAGTATTGTCGACAGCTTCTGCAGAAGCAACACTAAGTTCATCACTACTATCGCCTATTGGGGAAAATTGGGCTGGAACAGGCAACGTATTAAGTTTTTCCATCGCAGAACCATTCCTTTAAAAATTTGAAACGTGTGTATTAGACAGTGACCTCCCAGAAACAACAGATTAGCGTACAAATATGTCGTTAATGTGTGTCATTGATAAACATTATGTATTTCCATACAAATCGGATCGTCTGGACAAAATACTTACTGTACAGAATTTTCACTATACATGTCTGAGGACAGATTGTCCTCCAAATTATCTTCTGGACTAGAAGGAATAGTGATTACTTCAGGACTTTGAGGATCCGAAGTTCTTAGACTACTTTCTATAACACCAATTGGGGGTAACGGCATAGTTGGTTTCGGTACTTCAAATTTTTGGGGTTTTGTCTCAGTTTCGGAAAAGTTACGATTTGTGAGCTGCTGAACATCATTTAGATCTTCCGTTTTTAACCTATTGATTGAACGTATAAGAAATATGATTTGAAATGTGGGGAATTTCAGAATTTACAAACTTATAGTACAATGATTACCGGATACAATGCAACTTTAACGACTTTTGCGAACATTTTCTGTCTTACCGCTTAACACCGGATGGAGATTCTACACAATGATGGTTTGCTGAAACAGGTATTTCGGCACTACCTGGTGAGTATAGTCGAGAATTGGAAGGCGACCTTGATTTTGATGAATGTCGCGATGATTTGGAGCGTGGTCTATGCCTTCGATTTTCTGAACTGGAACTTCTTCGGTAATAGTGGTCTCTGTACTCCGATCGCCGATTTCTACTACTCCGATGTTTATTGTAATCCCTATCCCTGTCGCCGTACCTTTCGTCTGAACTCCTTTTTTCTGGCGGGTACCTAGAGTTATAATTGCCATGTCTCCTTTGCGGGGGTGAAATATTTCTAGAATCATGACGGTAGTCATAACTGCTTCTATCTCGCTCCGAAATCAGCTAAACGAAACAGCAACAGTACGTTTATTTCGTCAAACTGCCAATTTAACGGAACATAAAATGTAAAAATCTCAAAATCCGAATCCATTTAAGTCAAAAGAAAACTTACGGAAATTACAGGTGGAGGGGGTGGTTTGGGTCGACTGGAAGATGGTAAGCTAACTCCATGTGGTCCAGATTCAGGATTGTAGCCATGTGAACCGGACATATGATGAGCACTGGAAGAAGTTTCTCTAACGTGATCACGCGTTTTCGGTAGACTATCCGTTGGTGTGGATGATCGTGTAGGAGAACGTGGGTTATACGTCGAGGACGATTCTCCATCCTTTCTTTTTTTCAAAACTCTGTAGACTTCTCCACCATGGTTGTAAGAATAAATTATCCGATCGTCCGTTCTGTAAAATCCACAAACGTATCATTATTAAGATTAAGAATACGACTCCATGGTGTAACAGGAAAAGAGGTATTGTAAATTTCAATTGTATTTCAGAAGCATGGGAATATTGATATTTGATATTCCGTTTAACCGCATATAACCGTATATTACGTGATCTATAAAAATAGTGAATGAATTCACTATTTTTATACGTCATTGGGGTGCGATTTTGCGTTCATTATGAGCATATATGTATGTTTTTTAAGAGAAAATACCTATATACGAGCAAAACTCACAACCCCATATACAAATGTATTCACAACAAAACCACATTATTAGTGTAAGACTACCAAAAATATTTACCTTTCCATGGGACAATTTGTAATATTTCGTACGCTCAGTGCAACTTGTCTCGCTTATTCCGAACATCCAGGAGCTCCTCTCCGCCAAATCGAACAAAATTCTAAAAACGATGTCACGCATAATTCAGTTGCCTATAATTTTATCTTGTGATATTAGTACACAGACGATTAAAAAATACAATTTCTCATAAAATCATAACGAATTGACAGTATTTCTAAACGATAAGAATAAGAAAGGATTGTAGGAACAAACTTACTTTCTCAACGAATGTTAATCGTTATAATCTGTGAGGTCTTTGTAAATACATGAAGGATAATAAAAGTAGTCACCGCCATTGAACCGACTGAAAACTGGTAGCCTACAAATCACAACAGTAACATCAACCATCATTGCCACCATAAATCAACAAAAAACTATAGATTCACTTCAGAATATTAATTGTTAACATTACCATGTATTTATGTGGTGTTTGGCTACTATACCTACTACTGTTATATCATTTTTTAGTACAGATTTCGCAAGTCCTCGGTTCTATCTGTTATAGCTTCTAATCTAAAGATTTCGTTAGATCACTCAGGATTGATCCAGATTAGGATATTGAATTCACGGGAATTATGGGTCCAACTCCCAAAAACAGAGAAGACAAAATGACAAAGGTGCGTGGGTGTGCATTTGTATTTTGCATTCCAAGTATTCAGACCTATTTAGGTGATTGTGATTAGGTATTGGTATACATGATTAGATGATCAGTACATTACATGCATACCTATATCACATAAATACAATGCATCGATTTCACCCAAACCCAACAAGTGTGTAATCGTTTTGGCGCCCAAATACCTCACAGGTAAAAAACGAGCTTAATCACTTTTAACGTCGACTGCAATAACCAGATCATAATCCAAACATTATTTATATAATATACCTACACTTAACATGTGTGCAATTCTGGTGGACATTTCAATAAATATGCAGAAACACAGATATCTAAACGATCCTATATAGGTCAAAGCCAGATATATAGGCAAAAATACTCGCGATTTATGATGGTTAACAATTGATCCTCCTGGCTGCGTTTCAAGATTTATTATATCAAATCAATGGATCTCAACGTACCTATTTAATAAGTGAAAGTAATTAAGAAACTGCTGCCTCCATCGATATCTTCAATTTGTACTATTTCCAGTACACTTCATTAAAGACTCCAAGTTCACCTCATGTAATGATACACATAAAAAACATTTTTAACTTGTTGATACAAATAGAAAATCCGACTTCCCCTGCAGCGTTCAAGGGTCACTTTCCTGAAGTTGATGGCGCCAACAAATGTCAAGGGTTAAGTTACTGTGTAATAACACAAAACTATATTATTAGAGGAAAAAACCACAGTGAGACTCTTTTAATTTTAGTTAAAATTTTAGTTAGTTAATTGCTAGTTTTTTGTTTTAATAATCCACTGGAGTGTTCAGGCACTTCCAAAATCACTTTCTAGTTTTTGTGAGAAGCAAAATATTGAGTTAAGGATTGACCACTTATCACTGCATTTATATAATTGACCTAAATAATATTTAAAATATCATTAATGTGGTCCAAGTGCTTCTTAAGTAATAAGGGAGGTCCTTTTAGTATGGGCAAAAGTGCAAAATTTCAATTTT